>PVIA01003502.1:0-166227 GCA_004024845.1 Tonatia bakeri | reverse complement strand
TATTTGATAACATAATGAAGGAGAACTTCCCCAATCTAGAGAAGGAAATAGACTTCCAGGAAGTCCAGGAAGCTCAGAGAGTCCCAAAGAATTTGGACCCAAGGAAGCACACACCAAGGCACATCATAATTACATTAGCCAAGATTAAAGTTAAGGAGAGATTCCTAGAAGCAGCAAGACAAAAGGAGACAGTGACCTATAAAGGAGTGCCCATAATACCATCAGCTGATTTCTCAAAGGAAACTTTGCAGGCAAGAAGGGGCTGGGAAGAAGTATTCCAAGTCATGAAAGGCCAAGGACCTACAAGCAAGATTACTCTATCCAGCAAGGCTATCATTTAGAATGGAAGGGTAGATAAAGTGCTTCCCGGATAAGGTCGGGTTAAAGGAGTTCATCATCAAGCCTTTATTACATAAAATGTTAAAGGGACTTATCTAAGAAAAAGAAGGTGATCAAAAATATGAACAGTAAAATGACAACAAAGTCAACAACTATCGAAGACTGAACCTAAAACAAACAAACAAACAAAAAAACCTAAACAAGCTAAGCAACCAACTACTAGAACAGAAATAGAATCACAAAAGTGGAGATCACATGGATGGTTATCAGCAGGGATGTGGAAGGAGAATAGGGGAAAAGGTACAGAGACTAAGAAGCAAAAACGCTAAGTACAAACTTGACATGGGGAGGTTAAGAGTAGTTAGTACAGGAAATGGTGAAGCCAAAGAACTTACACGTATGACCCATGGACATGAACTAAAAGGGAGAGAATGCTGGTGGGAGGGGGTGCAGGGTGGAGGGAATAAAAGGGAGAAAAAAATGGGACAACTATACTAGCATAATCAATAAAATATATTTAAAAAAATATTCAACAAAATAAAACAAAAAATAAATAAAACGTTTCTGGTAAAAAAAAAAAAATGACTGGCACCTGAGCACAGGCATCAGTGTGGAAGCAGTGAGTGCAATCTAAAGCTGCATTAACAGCAGCAGAGGAACCAGTCAGGGTCGCCCCAGCTACTACAATCCCTCCCATGCATCCCAGAAAGCAGGAATTAGAATCATGTTAAAGCCATGCCATCACACCTTTATACGCCGATTTAGCTCTAGCTCATGCAGTTTAACACCTTAATTTAATTTTAAGGCAACTGGTATTCAAAACCAAAAGGCAGTTAGTAGAGAGTGTGACCTACCATTTCTGACCACTCAGTCCAACATTACCTCTAATTTTTGGTTCAGTGTGTCGTTAATTTTGGGTCTGAACTATTCCCACCAAAGAATTGATTCTTATTTGCAATCCTTGATTAATAAACTCGAATTACTTTGTTTTAGACAAGGGCAAGTGCCTTGTGAGGTTCCTGCCCTCTGAAAATTATTCTTTAGCACTTCAAAGCTGAATCGGCTCCACGGCAGTGTGGACCTGAGGCCAAACAGAGTCCATGTCAAATGCTGATTTGACCAGTATCAGTTGCGTTCCTTAGCCAATTAATCTAACTTCTCTGAGCTTTAGATTCCTCATTTGTAAAATGGAAGGCAATACCAACTGTTTATAAAGGGTTGTTGTTAAGATTCAGAAAGTATATGTAAAGGTTAGTAATTGACATTTAGTAGGTGTGCAATAAACGCACCTTTTATTTCCCTTGTACATGTTAAAATAGGTTCTTACATTAATTTTATTTATTTTTTTTAATCTTCATCCAAGGACACTTTTTCATTGCTTTTAGAAAAAGGAAAGGGGAGTGAAAAACACTGATGCAAGAGAGAAGGCACTGATTAGGAAGGCGCTGATTTAGTTGCCTTCCTATACATGCCTGGAGCGGGGATCTAATCAGCAACTCAGGTATGTGTCCTGAATGGGAATCAAACCCACAACCTTTTGGTTAGGGATGATGCTCCAACCAACTGAGCCACATAGGCCAGGGCTCTTACATCAACTTTAAGAAATAGAACCAGGAACCTTACCTGGCTTTCTCCTTTCTTGTATTCCAGAGAAGAATCTAGCAGCACAATGCGAGGGTTCTTGATATAGCGCCGCATTCGTGGATGGGTCACATCTTTGTTAATCATGACTCCACGCAAAACACACGAGTCTTCAATAATACCCCCAGGTATCTGAACAAAAGAGCCACTTTAATCCATAACCAGGAGGAGACAATTTCTCAACTCTTCCCAAATATTCACCTTGCCCAAAGGATGATTATTTTGGGTTTCTAAAGCATCTTTCTTCCATGAAACTCAAAAACAAACACTGTTGCACATTTTCTTTTCCCTCTAGGAAGCACATCCATCTTAGACCATGACACCTAATTCGTAGATCAGCTGAAGCTCACAGAAACTTGGCAATGGACAAAGATTTAATTAAAGGGGTTCACATCTCTTCTACCTCCTGAGATAGTCCCATAGAATTTTAGACATGGGGCTCCATCTACTGGCTATAAGAAATTAATGCTACTTTTTAATTTTAAATTAGTAGGGAAATGTAGAAAACTTTCTGGGATTTATTAACAGTATAACAGAGACATTGTTTATATCCCAACCAAGTGGCTGATATGTACACAAATGCACAAACCAATAAATTATTCCCTAGTTCCTAATAAACCTTGTGTTTATTAGGACAGCAGTGAAGATAACAGAATTACTTCCTGAATATCCCTTTTCCAAGTTTTTGTTTTCCAGACAGCAAATATTCTTTCTCCTAGTTCTAACTACAAAGATATCTTACTCTGATTTAAACCTATTTCTGCACAAGTGGGATGACTCCTGCTGGGAAACAATTTGTCTCCAAAGTACTGACCAGAAGAGCTTACCTTTTCCACCCTTGCATATTTCTTGATGTCAATCTCCTTCCTACCGTTCTCCTCAAACTGTACAGTCTTGACAGCATCCAGGGCAATGTTGCAAGCCAATGAAGACCATCGACTGATTGCTTTGGTAGTAATGGAGCTGTTGATAATGTTCAGCATCATATCTCGGTTATTAGTGTCGACAGGGGTACTGGAGAAAAGAAAAATGGATAACGTGCTGAATAGGGGTCTTGGATATTTAAGAAGTCTCTCATCTACATCTCAGTGACTATAATAATAGATCAATTAGGGGAATCTTGTTTCTTTGTAGGAAACTAAATGTGACATCAAGTAATCTTGTCCAACTCTCTGCCTTTTCAGCAACATCATAACTAAACCATCCCTACAAGGTGTATAAAACCCGAGTAATCTGTTCCCATGTCTAACAACTCTTCCACACTTATATATGTATCTTACAGTAAAATAATTTGTTCTTAACCTTCTGCTTCAACCAAGTAAATTCTAAAACTTTTACAACCTAAGTCAAGACACATTTGGTCTTTGAAGCCTGACCCCTAGTGAATTCTGAGAGTTCCTCTTAATAATCAGCATTGGTCCACACTATCCATTTGAACACCTGATTCCACTCTACCTAGCACCTTAATACATGGTGCACCACACAGTGTTCAGTTTTTGTGTGTTTGCCTCCCCTAACCACAGTATACATTTGTACATGGTAAGACTATTTAGAACCATAAAATGAATTTGTAATAGTACTTGAATACCATCTTGTCCAAATTTTCACATATCACTGAACTTTTATAAAACAGGGTAAGGCACATAATATACAAACACTAAATGCTACTGAATATATATTTTAGGGAAAAAAACAATAGCTTCAAAAATATTACCTAAGATATGCATGCAGCTATTGCAGAAAAACTTTCTAACGGTTTGATTCCACACACTCAAATCCTTTGGGTATCTCTACATTCTTATAAAGTTTATTTCATAAATGTAACTTAAACACCCCATTCCCTAAAAGTGCCAGCCAGCTTATCATATACTATTATTAACAGCAAACAGTACAATACAAAGCTCACTAAATTACTGGGTATTCAATGACCCTGCCATATAAAAGGGTAGAACCTGATAGGCTTTGTTTTTGCATTCTGCGTATGTCATGATTTAACTAACATTCCCTAAAGTTAGAAGTCATTCATTTCTATATCCTTTCATTACCCTATTAGCACTCAGAAATAGAGACTAACAGAAAGTTCTTCAATTACTACATGGATTCAAGTATCATTTTCAGTCCTGGTCTTTTTTATTTTAATGGAGATCTACTGGCTACCATTCTTTCCGGTGCTTTTTTAGAGTGCTGGCTGAATTAGTTATAATCACATATGGTAAGATATTTTAAATCCCAAATAGTTATTTAACTGCGCATTTTCCTAATGAGAAGCTAAGTTCTTGGAAGGTAGGTCTACTTTACTTATTATACATTGCCCATGGCAGTACCTTACATGGAAACCAAAGACAGCATGTAACCAAAATATGTTATAAAGAATTAAACACCCTGGCTGGTGTAGCTCAGTGGATTGAGCGCGGGCTGCGAACCAGGCATCGCGGGTTCGATTCCCAGTCAGGGCATATGCCTAGGTTTCAGGCGATGTCCCTCAGCAACCGCACATTGATGTTTCTCTCTCCCTCCCCCCCCTTCCCTCTCTAAAAATAAATAAATTAAATATTTAAAAAAAAAAAGAATTAAACCTAGCTCCTTTTGTCTGCTTTGTATTCTCTGCTATTTTCTAAAACTTTAATTTCCCTCATCTTTTTCTTCATTCTGCTCTCGCCTTTGTTCTCTTTCTCACAAAATGACACAAGGGTAGAAACCACCATGTGTGTGACACACCTGGACTTGCTTCACCTACCTAAGAACAGATCACTCTTCCAGGCCTCCCATATTTGACACTACCCATTTCTGGTCCTCCCTCAGTACCTAATTTTATTAAGGGTGCTGATCATATCATCCAATGCCTTTCGGTAAGCACTGATCACCACCGTTGGATGCATCTGCTGCTCTAGGAAGTGCTCAGCCACAGACAGCATCTCCCCAGCTGAAAAAGGGATACAAATATCATGTTTAAAAAGTTACCATGTTTATAACCTTGATATAAAGGCAACTTCATTACGCTTCTAAAGATAGCTTACCTTCTTCCTAAAATAGGCAATTTGGCTGTTAATACTATTCCAAATTTTACACTCTGTACAAGGCAACTCATAAAGAAAGTAACTTCATCATACATATTTTAAACAATCAAAGATTGATCCTAGGGTTTACTTAGTCTTTTGATTTAACTAAATATTTGTTACCAGTGTTTTAAACAAACAAACAAAAAAACTTACTTCCGAAGACTGGAAAACAGAAAAATACTTAACATAAAATTGACTTATTGTCTCAACACCTAGGATGCAAACTGCTGGTATTAGAAACAAAACACGAAAACTTTACACCTGGAAGAATACCCATAAAAATGTACAGAATTTACCTGTTGGAAGAGGAATTATCGGTAAAATGTCCCTTTTTAAAATTGTCTTTACTTTGTAATTAATTCACACACAAAAAATAATACATAGATAAAAAACACAAGAACCTTGTTTCCAAAAGTGAGTATAACAAGACCTGGCCGGTGGCTCTGTTGTCTGGAACGTCATCCTGTACGCCCAAATGTTGCAGGTTTAATCCCCGGTTGGGGCACATATAGGAGGCAACCTACTGATGTTTCTCTTTCACATCAATGCCTTTTTTTCTTCTCTCCCTTCCTCTCTAATACTCAATGAAAACATATCCTCAGGTGAAGATTAAACTGCTTATACTATCTAACGCTAATTTTTAAAACTTACTCAAATGTGCTGAAGTTCACATGTATACTCATTATGTGCTCAAATGTTTGAATTCAATGCTTTATACCAATTCCTAAGTGACCACCATGTATATTAAAAGATAATCAAATACTTAACAAGATGCTCAAATTAAGTTAGCTTAGAAAGCATATGCCCTGTCAAATAGAACAGTAACACAGAAGACGTCTTTAGTGACAGCAGAAAAAAAAATTTTTTTAAAGCAACCCATATCTGAGATACCTACACTTGAGGATATTTACCCTACCTAGTATCTCCAGGAGATTCAATAAAAATTATCAGCTAGAAAATTTTGCCAGACATCTAAAGCTCATCTTCTACCCAAAATAGTGATAAAGTACCTGAAGTCTCCTCCGTGTTCCATCTTCCAAGTTTTGCTTCAAAGTACAGAACTGATCATATGTATTGGGCTGGCCAAAAAGTTCATTTACTTTTTTGCATATGATGGCTCTAATAGTGCTTAGTTGTCTTTAACTTCATTCAAAACAACTTTGTTAGATTGTATTGTAACAGCTGTCACACCAGGGTGTATTAAAAAAACAAAATTGAAATTGGTGAATATTTGTGTCCCCATTTTAATATTGAAGATGGAAGAAAATATGCAACATTTTGGTGTGTTATGTTTTATTATTTCAAGAAAGGTAAAAACACAACTGAAACTCAAAGTAAGATTTGTGTAGAGTATGGAGAAGGTGCTGTGACTGATCGAACATATCAAAAGTTGTTTGCAAAGTTTCTTGGTACTACTGCCACTCTGGCCACACAATTCTTTGCTGTGGGGCTGTCTTATGCATTGAAGACGTTTAGCAGCACCCCTGGCCTCTACCCACTAGGAGCCAATAGTGGGAGATAGACAAAGTATTGAAAATATCCAAATCAATAAAGTTATTAGTGAAAATGAAAAATGCGCCTTTTATTTTGTGGAAAAAACTAAATGGACTTTTTGGCTAACCCAATCCTCAAAAGAATTGAACCTAAAGATGAGATTAGTTGGTGATGACGCAAGAAAACTTCCTCACCCAACTCATCATTCTCAAAATGCAGTATAGAGGCATTCTAGAAATAATTTAAACTGTTACTTTTTAAAAAGTTCATGTAACAATTTAAAAAACTCTACTTTTTAGGCATGTGGACCACCACCACAAATTGGCACCTCTAAAATACAGTTTTTTTTCTCATTTCCTAACAATGTGTTGCTGCAATCAGATTTTAAAAAATGAATGCTGCTCTCCTGACTCATGTGGCTCAGTTGGTTGGCACTGTCCCAAGAAGCAAAACGTTGCTGGTTCATTACTCAGTCAGGGCACATGCCTGGGTTGCATGCAGTCCCTGGTTGGGAGCACATGCCAGAGGCAACCGATTGATGCTTCTCTCACATATCAATGTTTCTCTCCCTTCCTCCCTTCCTTCCCCTCTAAAGAAATAAAAATCTTAAAACAGACAAAAAACCTGAACCCTTCTGTTATAAACATTTCACAACTTAAAAATTGATACAACAAATAAAAGCAATATGTCAAGTCTTCAAAAGTGGTCCTTTATGATCCTAGTAAATGTGGAAAGACTAGTCATTAAAACTTGAATAATTAAGACTCATTCTGACTACTTGTTAAAACCTGTTAATATCAAAGTAGGTATTTACATCAATTTCATGATCACTCACAGACATGTGCAGAGATGAAAAATTTGAACATCCAATGAATACATTCCCAGGTGAAGTTGAAAAATAAGATGTTCTGCCTTATTTGACCTGACTAGAGGCAAGTATCCTCATGTAGTACTAAACAGTACTACATTTTCCACATTTTTGTGCATTTTGTTGGTGATTTCACTGTTAAACTGGCCCCCAAGCATAGCACTCAAATGCTGTCTAGTTTTTAAATGCAAGAACACTGTGATGTGCCTTGTAAAAAAAACATATTGCCCAGGCCAGGTGGCTCAGCTGGTTGGAGCATCATCCCATACACCAAAAGGTTGTGGGTTCAATCCCTGGTTGGGACATATACAGGAGGCAGCCGATCAACGTTTCTCTCTCCTTTCCTCTCTCTAAAATTAATGGGAAAAAAATATTAGCTTTGTTTAGCCATGAGTTCAATGTTAATAAATCAATAAAACAACAAAAAACAACAAACCACATAAAATAAGGTATGTATTAGTTAATGAATGTGCCCAGAGCTCACAGGAACCTAATCCTATTATCTCCCCTAGGACCGATGGTGTAGTATCCACTAATTCAGTTTGTGGTGACTTAATAGAATTATGACTTACTATGCCATAGTCAATGAGAATTGACTATACCTTAGTCAATGAGAATTGACTATACCTTATTCAACCAGATTTATACAGTTCACGCTACACTACTGATGAATATTTTATACTCAATTGGAGAGAATACATAGGTAATCAGCAACAAGTTACTTAAATGTTTGTAATTAAATTTGTAACCATTTCCTTCTTAAAATATGACACAGATGTTGTTTCTGGCAAAAAACCCTCCCATTTCAATCCAATTTTCCTCATCAACCTTCCATTTTCCTCTTACCAAGAATAATTACTGATGTGGTCCCATCCCCAACCTCTTCATCCTGTGTCCGGCTAATTTCGATCATGGACTTAGCTGCTGGATGCTGAACTTGAATCTGAAAAGAAAATGTAGTCGACCACTAGAATCAACATTATTCAAAGTCCCTTCAATTCGCTCTGCTTGGCCCTAACTCTTAAGCTTCTTGCTTCCACACTTACTTCATTTTCCTTGTTTTACTTTAACTTGAAAGGTTAAAAGTGACCCCCAAAATATTTAAGCAAACCACCTTTCCAAGTCCCTTTCTTTTTAAGTTAAAACTGAACTATAAAAATTTTTTGAGAACAGAACATTATCTTTTAGTTTATTTTTTACAGTGGAGCACCACTGTTGCAACTGAATTGTGTACTCCAAAAAGACATGGTGATGTCCTACTATCTGGAAACTGTAAATCTGACTATATTTGGAAATAGTGTCATTGTAGATGTAAACAAGTTAAGGTCATATAAATATTAGTGTAGGCTAATCCATCCACTGGCGTTACTACAATGAAACACACAGGAGACTGCCGTATGACAGCTGAGGAGGAGGCTGAGTTTACAAGCCAAGGATGTGGTTAACCATCAGAAACTAGAAAAGGCAAAGGAGGATTCTTCCCTAGAGCCTTCAGAAGAAGCATGACACCTTGATTTCAGATTTCTAGCCTCTAATGAGAGAATAAACTTCTCTTGTTTAGTTTGTGGTAATTTGTTCCAGCAGCCCTAAGAAACTAATCATCATCTACGCACATCTTTATGGGTACTTTATAAAAATGTTAGAAAATATAATGAAAAGTCATACCTCTCGAAGAATGGCATTGCCATCATTAGTCATCACAATGCCTCCCATTGGGTCCAAGAGCATCTAGGACAAAAGTAAAAGTTGTATTTCAGTGTTCTAGACAACAGAAAAAGAAAATCTGTAATCGAAGTTTCAACGAGACATAAACCTACCTTCATCATGGACTTGGGTCCCAAACATGTTCGGATGATGTCTGCAATAGTCTATAATAAAAAACACATAAGCACAAATCAGAGGACAATGCAAGTGTGAATGCTAGGAAGAGGGGCATCAGTAACCCACAGAACCAGTGTTTTAGCAACGTCACCTCTGAAGTAGGGTGGGCAGCTTCTTTAGATACTGCACACCATATGGCTAGATTGTTTGTTTTCCCCTTTGGGAATGCTTTCTGGGTGGATATAGAAAGAAGTGACTTTTCACAAGAAAAAGGGGATATGCCTTCCAGAGCTTCAGATTCCCAGTAGTCCAGAAAAATAGAAATCTATGTCCTAGTATTTCTTTCCATGACAGTGGCCTTCACACCATGCTAAACCAGATCTAGAGCTATTTCATTCCAAAGCTATTGAATACCTATTTGGGATCTACAGCAGCACTAAGAATACAACAAGGAATTAATATTGTGTTTCCCCTCAAGTAGCTCAGTCTAGTATGAGAGACAAACACAAATAAAATATGAAACAATATACAGCAATTAAATTACGCATAAGTTATTATGAGAAGGCCTAATTAGAGGAGAGCTTCCTTCTCCCTACCATCTTCAAGGAAATGTCCAGAAAGAAGGGAAGTCAACTTGTCCTTTGCCTAATTACAAACCGATACAGAAATAATAGGGAAGGCAGCTGGAGGAAAATACTATAAACAACTTCCAAGATATGTTACCTTGGCAGCACTGATGTTTCCAGATTGAACTTTTCTTCCAGATTCACGCTTTGTGTTCTGGCCTAAAATAAGTAAAAACAAAAGACAACAGCCCAGGATTGTCACATTGTAGATAAGCTATTTATTTCCCAACCTTTGGAAACAAAAACACACAGGTTTCAACAGTGTATACGTAGACGAAAGCTTGTCAAAACTGTATACTTTAAATACGTGCAGCTTGTTATATGTCAATTATACCTCAAAAACTGTTAAAAAATAAACACATGTACTTATGGCTACTTACTTTTTTATTTAGTTCAACTCCTGGTATGCTAAGAAACAACCCATAATGCTTCAACTTTGGAATCTTGCTCATCACTCTCTCTAACCAAACATTCAGGTATTTACAGCAAGGATTCATAACCTCAGATTCTCGAATGGGCCTCAGTGGGACAGTGAAATCCCTGATACGAGAAAATGGGAGTGACTACATTTTTGTCTGGGAAATGGTTCTTTAGCTACCACTAGATTCTCAAAAGGCTTGACCCTAACAAAGAACCAATCACTGCTTTATGTAAAAAGGGAAACAGCATGGGGGTTCATATTTTCCTACTTAAGGAGAATCACACTCTTGGTAATGAATGACAGTGCCGCCCCCCCCACACACACAGTGTGCTGTAAAACACAAATCTTGAAAAGTATCCCGGTTTGCAAGACAGTCACTCCACGCTTGGATATAATAAGAATGTCTCGGCAGTCCATTCACCACCAGTAAGAGCTGTGTACATATTTCAACAGGGAGTCCAACAGGTTCCAGCCACTGATGCCAGGGATTAATGCAGACCTGAAAAGGTTTCCACAATGCACCATTCTCCCCAGGGCCCTCTCAATGGAGACAAGCAAGTGGTTGTAACCAAAGCAACCAACATATGCTCACTTCTTTCCTCTCCCCAAATTACACCTTTCCCACAATTTAAACCTGTAAAATTTTCAAATCAGTCCCATCAAGCCTAAACGTTCACAACTCTCAGGATTTAGATTTCTATTTCAGGCAGCTGTAAGTAAAACCCTGCATGAGCCTTTCTGATGGATTCATCAAAAAGAATATATTTCCCCCCCCCCCCCGGGTTAAGTGAATCTTTTCTGAAAAGTTACTTTCCAGGTATAGACAAAATGGATAAAATCTCTGAACAGCACTCAGTCTACAGAAGATGGCAAACAAGGGAAAACGGCTAGTTGGCCATCTCAGGCGGTCTTGCAGATGTCACAGACAAGTTACACACAGAATGCACACACACCAGGGGAAGACAATGAACGAGGTACGTTAACAATCAGAAATCTGGAATGTTCGTGAAGAGAATGAGTCAATAAATTTGGGGAAACTCGGGTTGGTTACTGGGATAGATTACAACGCGGGTGACACTGAGGGAGTAATTACATCTCAGACAGTGAGCGAAGCGGAGTTACTTCAGAAACAGGCAGGGGTTGCTGAGGGGATAATCAAGAGGGCTGTTGTTGAAAAGAAAAGTGACCAAAAGTACCGCTTGCTGTGTGCCATTCTTTCAAGCAGTTTATCTACTTATTCGTTTGACCCTCACGATTCTAAGGGGAAATACCGTTAACCCCAATAATAGAGACGGAAAACACTTAGGCAATTTAGCCGCGGTCATAGCGGCTACTAAGGGATGGACCGAGGTTATAAAGCTAGGCCAAAATGAACCCCAAACCAAACCCCTTCCTCATTCACCTACACACTGAAAATCACGTAAGAAAGGGTGCAGAATAAGAGGACGCGAAGAACGAAGGCCTACTACCGCAAGGAGCCTCCTGAGACGAGTCGCCGTAAAGACAAGGGCCCAGCGACCGGAAGGTCAGATTGTCAGGGCAGGGATGAGTTAAAGGATGACAAGAAAGCGGGAGAAGGGGCATCCACCCCAAACCAGGATGACTGGAAGGCTCAGTGGCCGTCCCACGGCGGCACTGGAATGAGGCAACCCTGGAAAATGTGGACCGAGCTGGGAGAAAAGAGGGTCCCTCCCCCAGCTTTCTCACAACTTACTGAGCACGAGTACAGGACGATGACCCATCATGGCGGCGCGATGCAGAGAAAGGTACCCAGTGCTCAGAGGCAGAAGCTTCTGGAGAGAACTTGAGTGAAGCGCAAAAAACGTTGCCTCCTCAAGGCTTTCACAAAAACCCGCTGCCTTCCGGCTGGCCACCAATCACCGCGCCCACTTCATTGACTGGCACGAAAATAGGCCAATTGACATCCTCAGCCCTGCCCCCTACGCAGGAACGGCGACTCAAGCTAGGTAGAGAGAGCGCGATGATGGCTGTGGGAGAGCACCGGCGCTTGCGCAATGAGGTTGCCGCGCCCCGCCTCGTGCGGCTAGATCCTCGGCGCAAGCGCCAAGGAGAGCTCCGAGAGTTCGCCGGCACGTCACTGCGCTTCTGTTCAACCTCAGGGTGGGTGCTGGGGTTGAGGCTTTCCATTAATACCGCAGATGATGTCTTTAGAGTGGCTCGTCCCTCAGCTGCTTTAGGACAGCAGAGAACAAGAAAGTCGTGACAATTTTCTCTCTATTGTTCCAGCCTTAACAACGGGATGGAAGAAAGGGGCAGGACTCCAATCTGCAGTTGAGGGAAGTCCTGGCAGGTTGGCTACAGGATGAAGTGGGGAGTTGTAGTCCTATCAGGCAGGGCTAGGTGGTAACCAGCTTTTCTTGTGGGCGTGCTGCGGGTTGTGGTTTATTGTCTCTGGGCTGTTGACAATAGTACAAAAAGCTCTTTTTATCCCCTCTTTATCAGAGCTCACTGTCCTTTCCTTGACCTTGTCAGGCATAACTAACTTGTTTTTCTGAGCCTCTGTTCTCAGGATGGTATAATTACTGAAAGCTCCCTAAAGGCGCAGGTGTTCTGAAAATTTGTAAAACAGGACATGCTATATCACAATGAGTGGACCCTGAACCCAAAGATAACAGCATCCAAATAGAATGACGCCTGCACAAAGTCAACTGAAGCATCGAGTTTTGTGATAGCCCTGATTACTTGACTGCAACTCCCTCGCCCTTTATAACTCAATAGAAGCTCACAACGGCAGGGGCTGGTGTACTCAACGCTTGGCCCCTTTCCTCTCTTGGAAAGTAAGTAAGACTTTAGTTTAGTGCTCAGTGAAGCACTTTATCTGCCCTTCCATTCTAAATGATAGCTTTGCTGGATAGAGCAATCTTGTATGTAGGTCCTTGCCTTTCATGGCTTTGAATACTTCTTTGCAGCCCCTTCTTGCCTGTGAGGTTTCCTTTGAGAAATCAGCTGATAGTCTTAGGGGCACTGTTTTGTAGGTAACTGTCAACTTTTCTCTTGCTGCTTTTAAGATTCTCTCCTTATCTTTAATCTTGGCTAATGTAATTATGATGTGCCTTGGTGTGTGCTTCCTTGGGTCCAAATTCTTTGGGACTCTCTGAGCTTCCTGGACTTCTGGGAGTGTATTTCCTTTGCCAGTTTGGGGAAGTTCTCCTTCATTATTTTTTCAAATAAAGTTTTCATTTCTTGCTCTTCCTCTTCTCCTTCTGGCACCCCTACGATTCAGATGTTGGAATGTTTAAAGTTGTCCTGGAGATTCCACAGCCTCTCCTCATTTTTTTGAATTCTCGTTTCTTCATTCTGTTCTGGTTGAATGTTTATTTCTTTCTTTTGCTCCAAATCATTGATTTAAGTCCTGGTTTCCTTCCCTTCACTGTTGGTTCCGTTTTTATTTCACTTTGCATAGCCTTCACTTCTTCCTCTATTTTGTGATCATACTCAACCATTTGTGTGAGCATCCTGATTACTAGTGTTTTGAACTCTGCATCTAATAGGTTTGCTATATCTTCACCACTGAATTCAGTTTTTGGAGCTTTGATGTGTTCTTTCATTTGGGCCATATATATAATGTTTTTTTTTTTTTTTTTTTTTTTGTCTTGGCACACTTGTTACATTGTAAGGGGTGGAGTCTTAGATATTTGCCAGGGCAGGGCAACCCACTTGGCTGCATTGTGGTGCTGTGTGTGGGGAAGGGGTCTGAGAGGGCAATGCCACCTGCTCTGCTCTTGGCCAACTTTCAGTCACTTCTCCTGCTACCCACAAGCAAATTGGGCCCTTCTGGTGCTGATTCCTGGATGGATGAGTTTGTGTATGTTTTAGGACATTGTGGGTCTCTCCAGTGAACTCTCCTGTGAGTCTGGGAGTTTCTCCTGCCACTGCAACCCCCACAGATTTTTACAGCCAGAGGTTTTGAGGCTTTATTTCCCAGAGCTGGAACCCTGGATTGCACAGTCTGTCTTGCTCCCCAGTTGTTCCTTTGGGTTTATCCACGTGCAAATGCCAGCCACTGCCTCCCCTGACCCATATTGCAGCAGCTGCCTTGCCAGGCATCCTCTCTGCCCAAGCTGCCCATCTCGGCCCCTCATATCAGTCTGAGTGAATGTTTCTTCTTTCCCTCCTTGTTTGTCAGACTCCCACACAATTTGATTTTCTGGCAATTCTGGTTATTTTTTGTTTTTAAATTTGTTGTTATCCTTCTTTTGGTTGTGGGAGGAAGAGAAGTATTTCTACGTACACCTCCATCTTGTCTGGAAGTTCCATTGGTTGATTCTTGTATGTGCCCTGACCAGAGATCAAACCCACAACCTTGGTATGTTAGAATGATGCTCTAACTAACTGAGCTACCTAGCCAAGTCCTCTTCACTGCAATTCTTTGTGTTTAGTGTTTGGATCTGCTAACACCAGGTAACAGACCCTGTTCCTGTGTGGTAACAGGCCCTGTTAGCAGATGGCGACCAGCTGGGAGTGGGTCTGCCTCAGGCCAGCCTGTTTGTAGTATGTGGATTCTTGAGTTTGTGTGTAAGAAGGATCTCACAACACAGGTCCAGATGATTTTGAGAATATGTCCATTAAAGCTGGGGACAGTGAAACAAAGGAAGGTCTTAGGGTCAAAGAAGCAGCAGGAGAGAGCCTAGGCGGTGCTGTTTTGCCTCCCTAGAGAAGTTATAGCAAAGAAGTGAGCCAAGGCAGGACTGCCGTGAGCTCGCTGGGAAGTAAAAGTGACAGAAGGGAGTCAAGGCTCTGGATCACTGGAAAGTCAGAGAAAAGGGGGCACTGGAGACAGGGTCAGAGGGTAAGCCTGAGATGAGCTACAGCTGCCCCCTGCTCCCCTGGTTGCAAATCTCATGGGGACCAGTAGAGTTTAGGAGGAAGTAAAAAGTTTTTGCCTAAGAAGGGGCATAGGCATTCTCTGGAGCAGCAGCCCCCAACTTTTTTGGCACCAGGGACTGGTTTCATGGAAGACAATTTTTCCACAGTCTGGGGTGGGGGTGGGGGATGGCTTTTTAGCTTGCCACCAGATGCAGCTTAATTATCGCTTGCCACTCACTGATGGGGTTTTGATATGCATCTGCAAGCAATTGATTCATTATGGTCTCTGTGCGGTCAAACCACTCTGCTAATGATAGTCTGTATTTGCAGCCGCTCCCCAGCGCTGGTGTCCCTGCCTCAGCTCCGCCTCAGACCGTCAGGCACTAGATCTCAGAAGGAGCGCGCAACCTAGATCCCTTGCTTGTGCAGTTCACAGTAGGGCTCGTGCTCCTGTGAGAATCTAAAGCCACAGCTGATCTGACAGGAGGCAGAGTTTGGGTGGGAATGCAGATGATGAGGAGCAGCTATAAACACAGATGAAGCTTTACTTGCTCGCCTGCCGCTGATCTCCTGCTGTGTGGCCCAGTTCCTAAGAGGCCTCATCTGGGATTTGGGGGCCCCTGCTGTAGAGTGAGCCCGCACTGGTACCATTTGTCTTGAGGGTTTTATCTTTCTTCCGCAGGGTGAGAATCTTAAGGGAAGCAGAATATTCATCTGCTTTCCAGGTGTGTTTTGTAATACGCTGATGCATCCAATACGCGTATAGGGGAGTTTGGGATTATTCTCTGGTCAGCCTTACTGTTTTACTGTAATCTTGGGTTTGCCTGGCTTTAGTCAGATTTTTGTTGTTTCCCTGACTTCATCATCCCTGGGTTCTGCTGACACAAATGGTATTAGCGTAATTGGGTCTTTGTTCTTTATCTCCCTGACCAGGATGATTTAAGCTAGTATTCTCTGGTTAGGGAAGAGAGGTGTAAACCAATTGCTTTCAAGTGTTAGGGAAGATAAGGTCTTGCAATTCACTAGCTGGCTGTAAATTGTTAAAATTATTTGGTCTTGTTTAATTATCTTGTCTCAATTTCCCCATTCCATTTGCCCAGGAATTTGCCCAGCTTCTTACGATGCTGCCTCAGCCCTCTCACAGTTTCTGATTCAGTAGATCTGGAGTGGGGCCTGGGAACTCTCTTTTCTGAGAAGCTCCCAGGTGGCATGGTTGATGCTGCTACAGCAGTGACCCGCAACTCCGGCTGCACGTTAAAATTGTCTGGAGAGCTTAAAAAAAAATACTGATGCTAGAACTCCACCCAAAGCAAGCATTGGTAATTTTCCCAAGTTTCTCCTCAATCCAGGTGGCTCTGATAGACAGGGTTGCAGACATGCGTCCAGGCAGGGGTGTCCGACCTTTTGGCGTCTCTGCGCCACACTGGAAGAAGAGTTGTGTAGGGCCACACATTAAATACACTGTGACACATAATCACAAAAAAAAATCTCATAATGTTTTAAGTAACTTGACGATTTTGTGTTGGACCACATTCATAGTCACCCTGGGCTGCCTGATGCCTGCAGGCTGCAGGGCGGACATCCCTGACAGATTCTCTGCTAGGCCAGCTCGGTCCATTTGGGGGAGTGGGTGCTGCCATGTGGGGTCTATCAAGGTCTTCTACTGAGCTGTGTCAGCCTTCCCCCACTGGTTGTGGTGAGTGTGCTGTAGGCCCGTCGTTACTCTTGGGTCCCTTATTCCCCTGCCAGCAATCACCCAGCTCCCCATCCAGCCTCAGAAAAGGCAGTACCCTCCCAGGGCAGCAGCAGGGTGGAGTGCTAAAGAGCTCTTCTTATCCCTAAATCCAGGTCTGACTTCTACAGCTTTCTCTGAGCCTTTAGTAAGCCAATTCCATGGTGAAGACAGGGACCAATTGTACCCCCATCTCCCAATCTAAGACCTCCATTCTCTAGGTAAAGTGACCCTAGTTTTTTTATGCCCTCTTGTGGTTTTCATCTGAACCTGCCCCTCTGTTTATTGCCCACCTCAGATGTGACACTTCTACCTGAATCCAGAGCTTTGGGTGTGTTCAGAGCTTGGGAAAGTAGAATTTGGAAGGGGGGGTCAGAACGATGGAGGGGTTCTCTGGGTACACTCCAGGAAGCATCTTCCCTGTCCCAGCCCATCATCTCCCTTCCCAACACAGGACCTGCTGGGTTTTTTCATCTTCTGGCATTTGCAAACCACTTGGCAGGATGTCCGTGCACAGTCTAATTACCAGTTTCAAGTAGCGACACATGTTATTTTATTTTTTGAAAGATTTTATTTATTTATGTGGGAGAGGAGGATTGGGCAGGGCAGGAGAGAGGAATGGGGGAAAAGGGGGACAACTATAATAGAACAACAATAAAAAATTATTTTTAAAATATTTAATTTATTTAATTTTAGAGAGAGGGGAAGGGAAGGAGAAAAGAGGGAGAGAAACATCAATGTGTGGTTGCCTCTCATGTGGTCCCCAACAGCTGACCTGGCCGACACCTTGGGCATGTGCCCTGATTGGGAATCAAACTGGCAGCCTTTTGGTTCATAGGTGCACACTCAATCCACTGAGCTACACCAGGCAGGGCCAACAAAAACTTAAAAAAAAAGATTTAATTTAGCCCTGGCTGGTGTGGCTCAGTGGATTGAGCTCTGGCCTGCAAACCGAGGGTTGCCGGTTCGATTCCCAGTTGGGGCACATGCCTGGGTTGCTGGCCAGGTCAGGTCCCCAGTGGGGGGTGCGTGAGAGGCAACCACACATTGATGTTTCTATCCTTCTCTTTCCCCCTCCCTTCCCCTCTCTCTAAAAATGAACAAATAAACCACTCCAGGAAGTCACATAACCTAATTAAAAAATGGCAAAGGACCTGAACAGACACTTCTCCAAGGAGGACAAAGAGTCCAGAGACATATGAAAGGATGCTCAGAATCACTAGCTATCAGAGAGATGCAAATTAAAACCACAGTGAGATGCCACTTCACACCAGTCAGAATGGCCATCATAAACAAATCAACAAACAAGTGTTGGAGAGGATTGGGGGGTGGGGGGGGGAGGGAACCCTAGTGCACTGTAGGTGGGAATGCAGACTGGTGCAGCCACTGTGGAAAACAGTATGGAATTTTCTCAGAAAACTAAAAATCAACAAAACAAACAAGCAAGCAAAATATAACCAGAGACACTGAGATTAAGAACAAGCTGACAGTAACCAGAGGGGAGGTGGGATAACCAGAGGGGAGGTGGGAGAGGAAAATGGGAGGAAAAGGGGGAAGGGTTTTCAAGAATATGTAAAAAGGGCACATGGACAAAACCAAAGGGGGTAGGATCAAGGGTGGGAAGTGGGGATGGCCTCCTCTCCCACAAATGGGGGTAGTGGTGGGGGGCAAAAGGGAAAATAATAAAAATAAATATTTTTTTTAAAAAAAGATTTTATTTATCCCTAACTGGTGCAGCTCAGTGGAATGAGTGTGGGCTGCGAACCAAAGGGTCACCAGTTCAATTCCCAGTCAGGACACATGCCTGGGTTGTGGGCCAGGTCTCCAGTATGGGGTGCGCAAGAGGCAACCACACATTGATATTTCTCTCCTCTTTCTCCTTCTCTTCCCCTCTCTCTAAAAATTAAAAATAAAATCTTTAAATAAAACAATAAAAAATAAAAGATTTCTTTTATTTAGGGAAGGAAGGGAGAAAGAGAGGGAGAGAAACATTGGATGTGAGAGAGAAACATCAATTGCCTTTCGTATGCACCCCAAATGGTACTGAACCCACAACCCAGGCATGTGCCCTGACCAGGAATTGAACCAGCGACCTTCCACTTTGTGGGACGATGTCCACCCCACTGAGCCACACCAGTCAGGGCAAGTAGTGACACATTTTAAAACAGTACAATTAAAAATATTTTAAATGTTTCACATTAATGAAAAATCAGGATGATTGTTTTTTTTGTTCCTAACAGTTTTTCCCATTGCTGTATACCTGATGCATAGAATAGGGCCTGGCACATAGCTGGCTCTCAGCTATTTTTTTATCCTCACCAGAAAATTTTTTTTTCCTTCCTTCCTCCCTTCCTCTCTTCTTCCCTTCCTTCTTTTTCTCTTTTTGTCTTTTGGAGACAGAGAAAGGGAAAGAGGAAGGAAAAGAGAGAAACACCGATGTGAAGGAAAAGTATGGATTGGTTGCTCCCTGTATGCGTGAAGACCCAGATGGTACGGTAGTGCCTGGACTAGGCCAAACTGCAGCCTGGGCATGTGGCCTAACCAGGAACCAAACCCCCAACCTTTGGGTTATGGGAGGATGCTCCAAAGAACTCACACTGGCCAGGGCTAGCTGCATATTTAAATGCTAATAAAATGAAATACTCAAATAGATAAATATTTACTGAGTGAATAAGTGGGAAGAATAACTTTGTTTCCAAATCATGGAGCCCAGCCCAGCCAAAGGTGTGAATGTACGGGCTGGGAACCAAAGGGTTGGCAGTTCGATTCCCAGTCAGGGCACATGCCTGGGTTGCGGGCCAGGTCCCCAGTGGGGGCCATGTGAGAGGCAACCACACATTGATGTTTCTCTCTCTCTTTCTCCTTCCCTTCCCCTCTCTCTAGAAATAAAAAAATAAAATAAATCTTTTTAAAAAAAGGTGTGAATGCTCCCCGTTTCTCTGCAGCCCCTGTGGTGCAGACCCCCCACCCCCACCCCCACCCCTTCCACTGACTAACCTGAGCTGCAAGCCCAGGGTGAAGGTGCTGGTGTTGGGGGAAGGGGAAACCACTAGGTTAACTTCAATCCAGTACCAGTGGCCCGCTGCCTCCCGGCAGAGGGTCTGCAGAGAAAGCAGGAGGAAGAGGAAGCCAGAAGTTGGGGCAAATGAGAATCTCCTGGGTGGAGATCCGCATAGGACTCTCTGCAATGCTGGGGACCAGATGGGGTCCAAGTCCTGTCCTCTTTCAGCCACACATTTCATTCGGAATTGGGAGTGAGGACCATGCTATGCCCAGTAGAAGGGTCACTCCCAAGCTGCCCCTTCTGGAGAAGGGGATGGAGGTATAAATCCTAACAGAGTGTCTAGTGCTGTAATTTGGAGAAAACACAGCAAGGAGCCCAAAGACAGGGACTCACACTTGAGGTGGGCCTTACCACGGAGTCCTGTTTTAGTGGAAGAAAGGGCAGACAGGTAACCACACCAACTTGAGTCCAGAGTCTGGGAAGTGAATCTGTGAGCCTAGAGGGAGAAATTTGCTGATGTGGGTGGGGGTCTTGTTCCCTGCTGTGCCTCTCTGGATCTGCCTTGATCACATACGAGCTCCTCAGCAATGGGGGGGGGGGGTGTCAAAGGTGTTCGATAGGACTAGGGTATCAAGGTCCGGACTCTCCTGACTAAATGCTATTTTTGTTAAATGATCAAATGTAGCACATTGTTTTGCAGACCAGCTGTAAGCAGGATGAGCTTGACAGGAACTCAACAGGATAAATGTAGCCAACTGCAAAGAAGAAAGCAAGTGTAATTGACCAAATAGTGTGTTTAACCATTGGTTAAGCCTTCTGGAGACAGAGCTTTGAATATAAATCCTCTCTCCTTTACTTGCTTCAAGTAAATAAAACATCTCCTTTCAATAGAACACCCACCCCCCAGTGGTGAGTGCCTTGAGTTTGGTGACAAAGGGACACTCCAGGCTGCTCATTCAAGGTCAGGGAACCAACTGAACAGCTGTAAATTCCCTCCAGCTGCTCCTTCCATTCTTCATTGATTCATTCCACAAGCATTCACTGAGCATTATCTGGTATTGTGCTAGGTACCAGACGAAGGGAAATTAGATAGGGCCCTGCCCTTGAGGGGTTCACAGCCTACCCTGAAAGATATATAAACAATTCATACAATACTATATCATAATAGAGTAGTAAAAGCTCTAGTTATTGTTTATTCTGTGCTGGGTACTTCACAGCATCATCTTAGTGTCACACCACCTCGACAACCTGGTACTGGCACCCCCTTTTAACAAGTAGAGAAATTGAGGCTCAGAGAGATTAATTAGTTCAAGGTCATCCATTTTGTTGGGGGCAGAGCTAGGAGTCAAACCCAGATTTGTCTGGCTCGCAAACCACGACCTTTCTATTCTCCCACAGGCTCCTACCTGAGGAGACTAAGCCTGGGTAGGGGCGGAAGGAGTGATCGTGAGGGAAGATTCGGCTGGGGCTGAGAAGACTTAGGGAAGGTCCCGGGGGGGAAGGTGCAGAAGCATCAGAAGTGCCCAGTGTTCCAGGAACAGCGAAGAGCCTCGCCTAGCTAGGGACTGACTGGACCCTGGTTTCCATGGCAGTGGGCTCACCCAGACCCGTGGAACCCTCCCCACCCCCTTGCAGCCGGCACAGCGGGGCAGCGCCCTTTTCTTTCTCCGCGAGAGGTGAGCCAGCTGTTTCTTGGGTTTCCTGTTTCCTGACTTCTCACTCTCTCCGCTGGATTCTGTTTTCCCAGAGCCACCGAGGGACCCATTTATCCTCACGATTTCTTTCCATTCTGAAGTGGTTTCCTCTTTAGATGCTGGTATTGTTAGATCTAGGCAGGCCTAGGAGGAATGAAAATCACCAGACGAGAAAATGGCACTGTGGGAAGCTGCCTGCAGACCCTACCCAGGAAGATTAGGGTCTGGGGTCGGCCTATCCAGCATAACAGGATGCAGCTTTCACCCAGCAACCAGCTCCAGCCAATCAGACTCTGATACCCCAACTGCAGGTTTTTGCATTTAAAAACCCTGATCTAAGAACAACGGAGTGAGTCCCAACCTCCCTTGTTTGGCCCCTCTTTCCTCTTTTAACCTCCCTCGGTTGGCCCCACTTTCCCTCTCATTCCCCGCTAATAAACCCTGCTCTCCTTAGCTCGCTGCATCCGGTTTCTTGAGCGACTCTGACCTAACAGGTACATATGCTTCAAGAAATAGACGTCGTTCCTGAGGATTTTCCGTCACACTGCATTTCATGGCATGGCGCATTATAAGCACCCTTTAAGACTGGGGGGAAGCTGTGGGGGATTTAAGCTGTTGCAACTTTTTTCTGACATTCATCACTGGGATTTAAAGATCTGGGGCCCGTGACGCATGCGCAACATGTAAACTGCTCGAAATATGTTTTCCTCCAACCCTTCTGCTGACTAGTCTTCATTATTCTCATTTGTTCTGTAAGTAGGTCCATGGACAATGGTTTGGATAAGTTCTGGCATTTACTGCTCAAAAGCATTCCCCGCTCCTTTCCTCATGATGGCAGAGGACACGGGCACCAGTACACTACACTGCACTTTTCATTCTCAGTTTTGTTCGCATCTGATTTCTTTCAGGACGAGTTGCATTTCCTTTAGCCTGTTAGCTAGTTGCTAAAACACCTCCTGTTATTACAAAAGAAAATAAAGAATTTCCTTGGCCCCTATTCCCCTCCATCTATGGCCCCATTTCTCTGTTCCCCATGGAGCAGAAGGCCTCAGCAGATAGGATCATGTTCACTCTTTCCCCTCCTCTCTTGAACCTCTTTGTCTGTGGCTTTTATGACAGCCAGTCAACTGTGACAGTTTGTGCCAAGGTCCCCAGACCCACCTCTTTGTCATATTTGGTGGACAGTTCTCGGTTCTCAGTGCCTGGTCATTCATTCCCTTCCAGAAACACGTGTTTCACACAGGCTTCCGAGACCCCGCTCTCTCCTGCTTTGCCCCAGTTTCACAGGTTGTATCTTCTCGGTCTCCTGCACTGGGCACTCCTCTCTCCCTGGTCTCTGGGTGTTGAGGTGCCCCCTTTTTTCCTCTACCTCTACTCTTGAGTTGATCCCATCCATGACTAAATGACAACTCTACACTGACAACTCCCAGATTTTTGTCCCGAGACCAGTTCTCTCTCCTGAACTTCAGATTCACACATCACGCTTCTTATTTGACATGTCCATGTGGACATCTGCCTGACATCTCAAATATATGATGAGGTCTGTCTGGAAAAAGTCTAGCCATCGTTCAGATAATGAGAACGGTTTGTGCAACATACATGTAACTTGGCAGCCGAGGAGAGTGAACTGGAATGTGCATGCATGAACAATGACAACTTCACTCTACTAGTCGGAGGGGGTAGTAGATGCCATTGAGTGAGCATGTGTACTGTGTGGCCGTCGCATTCAAAATGACTGAGAGACTAGAGCAATGAATCTGCATCAAATTTTGCATTAAGCTTGAACATTCCTTTGTGGAAACTATTGGGATGATTTGAAGGCTGCAGCCATGGGCAACTGGTGATTGGCAGCTTCGTCACGACAATGTGCCTGCTCATGCATCACATCTCGTGCAGAGTTTTTTGGCAAAACATCAAATCACCCAGGTAACTCAGCTCCTCCACAACCCAGATTTGGCACCCTGTGACTTTTGGCTTTTCCCAAAACTAAAATTGCCTTGAAAGGGAAGAGGTGTCAGACCGTTGATGAGATTCAGGAAAATACAATGAGGCAGCTGATGGAGACTGGGAGAACTGTGTGGGGTCCCAAGGTGCCTGCTTTGAAGGAGACTGAGGCATCATTGTCCTATGTACAATGTTTCTTGTATCTTGTATCTTCTTAAATAAATGTCGCTATTTTTCATATTACATGGCTACTGACCTTCTGGACAGACCTCGTATATCCTGAAATGGAACTCCTAGCTGCCTGGGCCTCCCCCACTCTTAGTGCTACCAGCTTGGCGATGCCATCACCATTCCACCAGTGGCTCAGGTGTGAACCTGGGCACCATCCTTGACCCCTGTATTAGTCAGCTTGGGCTGCTATAACAAAACACCATAGACGGGGTGGCTTATACAAGAGAAATTTATTTTCTCATTATTTCGGAGGTTGGAAGTGCCAGTGTGGTTGGGTTCTGGTGAGAGGTCTCTCCCTGGCTGCAGGTGGCTGCCTTCTTGCTGTGTCATGTGACAGAGAGTCAGGAAGCTCTCTGGTGCCCCTTCTCAGAAAGGTGCTAATCCCACCATAAAGGTACCACCCTAATGACCTCATCTAAACTTAATTATCTCTCAAAGGCCGCATCCACAAATACCATCCCGTTGCGGGGTAGGGCTTCAACGTATGAGTCTGAGGAGGACGTAGTTCAGTCTGTCACGGTTCCTTTCTCTCTCACTCTCTTACCCAAACCCTCAGTGAATCCTGCTGCTTCCACCATCCGAGTATATCCAGAGCCCGACTGCCTCTCACCTTCTCTACTGGGACCACTGCCACAGCTCTCGCCTGGATTGTTCCAGCGGGCTCCGGACTGGCTGCCTGCTTCCGCTTGCCCCCTACAGCCCATGCTCCCCAGGCAGCCAGAGGGATCCTTTAAAGTAATTAATCAGATAACATTATTCCTCTGCTCTTGACCTCTCACTTGCACACCATAATCCTTACAATAAGGTCCAAACTCCTTACCAGAGTTTTAAGTCCTATGTGTGCTCGCCTCACTCTAGCCAGACTGCCTTCTGCCTCCTCAGGGTCAGCTTATTGCTGTTTCCTCTGCCTCGGAGTCTGTGAGATCCCCCCTCGCTCCTCCCCATCCCTCCTGGGGCCTTCCCTAGCAATGCAGTCCAATCATAGCCCTGCCACTCTGTCCTCTCACTCAGCTTTGTTTTCTAGAAACCTTTTAACGACATATTATATATCTATTGGTGTGTTTATTGTGTGTTTCCCACACTAGTGGCTCCCTGAGCACAAGGAAAATTTCTATTTGTTCACTGCTGTGTCCTCACAGGGTTGAAAATAGGGCCTGCTTGACCTTGCATGGATGGCTCAATAAATAGCTATGAAATGAATGGCTGAATAGGCAGAACTTTGCTTAAAACACTAGGATCTCACGTTCTTCTGTGTCTCAGGAGCTGGCAGGGCTGCAAAGGGGAGACCCTGAGCATAGTCCATGTCCCTAAATGAGCGCTAGAGGGAGCCAAGTTCTCCTACGTTCACAGTCTAGTCTGATCCCTTTCTGCACCCAGGATCTACTTAGAGCCAGCTCCTCTGGTCAGACCCAAGAGCCCATCTCACCACCTTCATCCCAGCTCCTTCCACCCTGCTGTGCCGGGTCCTGCACAAGGCCCTGGGCAGAAAAGATGTGCTTCCTACCTTTACAGTTGTTCTGTCCCTGGTCATATGTGAAAAATATTTCTGCTCAGCTGCTCCCTTTCCAGAGAAAAGAAGTGTTCATCAAAAAGTGTCACTTATGGCTGTGGCTGGTGTGGCTCAGTGGACTGAGTGCCAGCCTGCGAGCCAAAGTGTTACTCATTCGATTCCCAGTTGGGACACATGCCAGGGTTGCAGGCTCTGCCCAGTGCAGCACACACAAGAGGCAACCACACGTTGCTGTTTCTCTCCCTCTCGTTCTCCCTTCCTTCCCTTCTCTTTAAAAACAAATAAATAAAATCTTTTTTAAATTGTCACTTATGTTTGGGGAAGGCAGAAAGGGAGCAGTGGTCCCACCCCAGGGTGCCTGGACGAAGCTGCTGGCAGAGGAAAGCAGCAGGACATGAGGCAGCCTTCCTGGCCTGTCTGGGACACAGTGCAGTTTCGGTTGGCTCAGTGGTGGTGGCCCAATCTCTGGAGAACCGAAGACAAGGAGCTGGGGTGGGCATGCGGCTTCCCATTTGCCCACTCCCTTTGACCGCAGTCCTATCCATGTGGCCCATTCCTAGAACCAAGCCTGCCACACCTGGGATTCCCTCCTGGCCTTTTCTCCAAAGGGGCCCAGTAAGGCACTTGAGAGTTAACTGGCACACTTCGCTTTATTTCCAAAGCCAGGGTCTGAGGGCCAGTTTTCCCGTGTCTCTAGCAGTTTACGAAAGTTCTCCTAAGGCCAGCGGCAGGAGAACTAGAAGGGACAGAAAGAAATGGCCACAGAAGTTATTTACAAACTTCCTCGTTGTATCCGTGAGCTTCACCGCTGGAGATACACTGCGCGCCACGGGCTCTGTGGACGCTAGCCCTAACTACAGCCCCGCGGGGTGAGCACCACTTTTACGTCGTGTCCGTGTGGCACGTGTGTTACGTCGTGTGGCGCTGGTTCACAGCGTGGTAAGGAGCGTGTCCGAAACCTTTTGGGACAGAGCTGCGACTGCGACCTGTTGCCCTCTCATTTTAGGGCCATGCTCTTACCTTCTGCATTTTGCTCCGTTTCAAAATTTTACTGGCCAGGAATTGACCACAGACCCCCCAACAGAACAGGCAAGAATTGTGCCATGGAAGCAGGGTGCTGTCAGTCTTCAGGATCTGAGACTGCACCTCATCCGCTCTGTCACCCTGAGAGCGGAGTGCGGCTCCATTTCACTTGCTTGTGGCAGACAGAGCACGGAGGACACTCCCCGGAATCTGACACAACCCCTGGTGTGCAGCAGGCGCACAAACAAAATATGCTCAGTGAACGGGAAAAATTTTTGGTTTGCAATCATTGCCATCTGACAAAGCTTTTTTTCAAGGTGCTGTCATTTTTATTTACATAAGTAAACTGATTTTGACAATCTTTTATGTGGAGGCTAATATGGTGACCCCCTGGGGGGAAGCCATATTTAATCTTTACTGTGCCATGTATGTACATACAATAATATTCTGCATAGTGCCGCAGCGGCTGCGGTTTTTCAGGAGAAATTGAGATCTGGGGTTTACCCACTCCCAGAAAATGGGCAGAGCCCCCCCTCCTATTTTCACACCAGGGTGTCAGACAAAAAGGAATCCCCCTTCTCCATCCCACTCATGAAACTAGGCCAGGTCTCAATGTAAGCACCACTTCCTCTGAGAAGCCTTCCCAAACTACCCCCCCCCCCCCATCGAGGGCTAAGGGCCCACAGGATCTGTCTCCCCCATTACAGTCCTCTGCAGAGAGATTGCCTGCCTATTCATTAGGATCCCTGCCCCCTGAGATGAAGACCCACCCACCCAGGACTGGGGCTTCATCTTGTTGCATTGGATTTCCAGCACCTGGCACAGTGCTTGGCCCAGAGTAGATGCTCAATACATGCGTGTTTGTTGGAGAAAGGCTCTGCCTTTCCCAAATCTCCTCTGTTCAAGAGCTGTTATGTCACTGGAGCTGCTGGTCTGATGGCCCTTGTTGAATGAGGTTATCCTAAGCCCCTGTCCCCTGCTGCTCACCCCCTCTATTTGGTGACAGGAAAATGCAATGAGACTGTGTCTGCTCCCTCCATCTGTCCTTGTCTTCAGAGTCATGTGCCCATCGTGTGTTCCAGTTAGTGACCCATTTGTCCTGTCTGCTCAGCCAATCAGAACATAATAATCACAACATCTGTTGAATGCTTACAAAACGCCAGCACTCTTACATCAATTATTTGGAATCCTCATAACAATTCCACAACGGGAATATTATTACTCCTGTGGATAAGGAAGCAGACTCAGAGGTCTCAATAGCTGCCCTAAGGTCATCCAGTAAAAATGTGGTGAATGAATGAATGAATGAATGCACGAACAAATGTCTTAACAACTCTGGGGCTTTGCTACTTTTCCCTTTTAGTCCCCATGACACTGGAGATGGCTCATTGGAACTAAAGGAGCCAAGTGGCTTTGGGGATTTCTAAACCAAAAAAGCAGGGAGTAGTGAGGAGGTGACCCTGGCAAAGGGCAGCTCTAAGCAACCTCGAGTTACTCAGTAACCTGAGCCCTGGTCCCCATGGGTGGCCTGGCCAGGCTGGGCCATGGCAGGCAGCAGACACTGGTTCCCCTTGGCTACCCTTCTGGTGCCCAGCTGGTCATAGCTGGGAACTGGAGATAGAAGGTCAAAGATTGGACAAACCCCCAGCCAGGCAGGATGAAAGCTGGTGGCAGAGTCAGGGGCCCCTCAGAGGAGGGCTGAGATGAAGGAAGGAGTAAGATGAGGCCCCCAATTCCATTAGAGCTTCCAGGGCCAGAGAAGGCAGGAGGGGGCCCCCAGAGCCTGACATCACCGGGTGAGCCAAGAGAAAACTATGGACTGGGCCTCTCATATTAGGTGGTGGGCCAGGGGAGCCCTCGCTGATGGAGGCCTGCCAGGGGAGCCCACAGAGGGGTAGGGTGGGCCTGGGGACCCTCAGAAGGAAAGCATCATCAGGGTCTTGCTGTCTGCTGGACCAAAGGGCGATACTAGCTGGTACTCACTAGTTGTTAAAATATCAAGATCTTCCCATATAAGTTGGTGAAGAGCTAGCCCAGCTGTCCTGAGCTTTCCAAGGGCTCCCTCTAGACCTCTCCACAATCCACCAGGTAAAATGTTAACACCTGCCAGGACAGGGGGGCCTCCAGGACCCAACCCTGTTCCTGGTGTTGACTAGAACCCCAGGAGCTGGCCTAGGATTGGCACTGAATGAATTGTTGATTGAATGGATGGGCAACAGAGGAGAGGGAAAATCAGAGATCCTGAGGAATTTAGACTAAAGTCAACAGGTAAGACAGAGATGGAGGAGGCTAGAATCAAAGAGAAAACTCCCAGGGGTGCTGGGAAGGTCCAGCTGCCTGGGCCTTGCTCTCTCTGGTTCTACAGCTCTTGAAGGCTCTTCCCCTCGCAGAGCCTCTCCAGACCCTGCCTGGGCAACCCAGAGCAACCTGCATGCCCAAACAGGGCTCTGAAAGCAGGATGTGTCTCTGGAGCAGGAAAGCGGACACACTGGGAGGATACCCAGATGCTGAATTATTCAAGAATTATTATCCACAGACTGTTGACCAGACATCTACTTTCCACACCACTCCACAGAAGGAACTAGTAAACAGCCTTCCTGCCGACCAACTAGGGAGCCTCTGGGCCAGGGGCCAGGGGCCACTGAGGGCCAGAGAGCCTGACTGGCCTGCTGAGAGCAGTGCTACCAGAAGCTGCTACTCAGAGGCTGACCCCACCCCCACCCCATGCCTGACTGGCTGGGGACTAGGTCGGGAAGTTGGACACCTAGAATGCAACTGTCCTCTGGCCCACACTGGCCTGGAGGCTGAAGCCCATGGGGAGCGTGGAAGAGGAGGAGAACTCGGAAAGGACAGAAGGGGAAGCAAGGAGGGGGATCAGGGCCTTCATTGTCACCTCTATCCTTAACCATTCCTGAGAAGGGGCAAGTTCTTTCCTAGGAGGACTCCCCACTCTGCATCCGCTCTGGGAAGTGGCTGGCCCCTATGAACCTGGGCCACATCTTCTGGCAATGGCTATTCTTCCTGCAAGCAGGGGTCTTGAACATCTTTGCAAATGCCTGCAAGCCCCTCTACCATGACAGCCCCCTCAGACAGTGGGGTGGCATTGCAGACAGAGGGCCTCCCTTTCCACAGTCCCTCTGAGACTGGTTTTCAGCTTTTATTCTTGGAAGACCCTTGTGGCCTATAGGTGTCAGAACGCATGGTGCCAGGCTGCCCACCTGTTCAGAGCCCTCCAGTGGCCCAAGGCCTGAGGGTTAGAGGCTGTGTGCCTTAGCAGGTCCTGCAGGGCCTTTCCAGACACCCTGCCTCCGGCCATAGTTCCTGAACATACGGGACACTCACACAGCCAGAGTCTGTCTGTGCCGGACCTTTTCTCCAAACGTCCTTCATTCTTCCCTTGCCCGATTTCAGAGTCGTCCTTCTAGACTGCCTGTGGACACTACCTCCCAGGAAGCAGTTCTGCATCTCCGTGCCCTCCCTCATCCCCACTTCTGTGGGTTCTGCAGCCTTTCCTCCTGGGTCCCCATCGCCTCTGTGCTTTCCAGGGTCACACATTTACCCCAGTGGCAACTAACTTCCATCCTAAGTGTCTGTCTTCCAACTGGGTCAGGCTTCTAGGGGGGAGGGGGCCTCTGGTTCATCTCTGAAGCCCGGCTCACAGTGTCCCCTCACTGTCCACCAGGTCCCCAGGGGATGCAAATCTCGCTTGTGCAACAAGGGACTCTAGACTCCTAAGTAAGAAGGCCCTCCATCTGGTTTGCCTTCTTTACAGCTGCTGAGGCAGCCCAAACCCTCTCATGCTCACCGTGGGCTGCGCAGTGAGCCGGGTGTCAGTGTGGCCCCTCCCAGCCTGCTGCACGGTGGTGGGGTGCAGAATGGGAATGGCAGGAGGAGGAGGGTTGGATGGGGTAAGCAACCGGACTGCTGAGGCTCAGACCTCCCCAGTTGGGTTAATCATCAATGCCTGGAGAGCCCTCTCTTTACCTCCATTCTTCATCATGATTTTTCAGTCTGGAAAACACTGAGTAACCCCCCATCTCTCTCTTGTGTTGATCCTGGAGGGGCCAGGCCAGGCCTCTAAGGGCCGCGCATTCCTTGGGAAACACTAACACCGTCTTGTTTCATTTTGTTTTTGAAGGGACAGGTCCCCTCCCTGCCTTTCCCCCACTGAGTCCACAGTTGTGTCTCCAGCAGGCAGAATACGAGTGCTTTTCCAGGGTCATTTCCAAGGAGCGGGGCCGACCAGAACAGCACCAGGATCAGCGGGGCAAAGGGAGACAGGATCTGGGGTTCAAGAATGCCCCCACCGCTCCCAGCCCTTGTGCTATCTCAGGCCTGGGGTTCAGAGCCCCGCTGCCCGTCCTCCCCACCGGGAGGAACCGGGTGCGGCACAAGGCTAAGTCTCCTCGTGGGAGAGGCCTCCACGTGGGCGGACTTCTCGGTGGGCGGGGTCTGGCTCCAGTGAAACCTGTCCCGCCGGCCCGGAGTGTCTGTTGGCGCCCCGAGCCCAGGGCCTGAGCCAGAGGGGAGACTCGTAGCCTCGGTCTCATGGCAGGGTCCCCGCGCCGCGCCGCGAGCCGGCGACTGTCGCTCCCTGTGCTGTGCCTCCTCCTCCAGGGCGCCACCGCCATCCTCTTCGCTGTTTTTGTCCGCTACAACGACGAAACCGACGCTGCCCTCTGGCACGGGGGCAACCACAGTAGCGCGGACAATGAGTTTTACTTTCGCTACCCAAGTGAGTTCGGGTGAGGGAGCTGGGGGAGCAAGGGCACCAGAGAGGGGGCATTTGGGTGCTCAGATCTACCCCTGGGTGGGTAGTAACCCTATCGCTCTGAGATAAATGTGCCCAGATTTATAATAACACCCTTCCACTAGTGTCTGCCACGCTCCAGGTATTATGCTGAGGGCAGCATGCACATTATCTCATTTAGTGTATAAATTAGACAGAGGTGGGGAAACTGAGGCTCAGAGAAGCTAAGTGGCTGGTGTAGGGGCTCACTGTCAGAATTGAAGGAGCTGGGGTTCCAACTAGGACGTGGGCATCCCAAGCTCCTTGCATACACCACAGTCCACCTGCCTGCTGAGGAGGCGCAGGAAGGGGAGGGTTAATCCCCTGACCCCTGCAGGGACAGAGCCTCTCAGGGTGAGGGGCCCAGCCTTGTGACTCTGGCCCTGGGCAACTAGGATCAAGGATCCCAGACCTCTCAGACTTCATCACAAATGCTTGGGTAGGTCTTCTCTAAGTCTCACTTTCACCATCTGGACAATGGGGAGAAGGATGCCTCAGTTTGAAAGATATACATTCAGACAAGTCTCAGAGTGTGAGTCTCCTATACAAAAAACCACAGGCTGTCATTATCCCACTTTCTGTATGCAGAGCTGGCAGCAGGGTGTCCCCACCTGACCCTCTCCCAGCTGCAGCATGATAAAATGAAGCTCACCATGCTGGGGACCTAGAGGGTGAGGTGGAAGATTGAGACTGGGCATAGAGCACCAGACCCCCAGACATCCTGGGCAGAGGGGGTGACGGCCCCTCCCTCACCCTGCCCTGGCTGGACAAGGTGAGCCATGGAAGCTGGGATCGAAGACAGCCACAGGGCTGGAATGGCAGACCCCTAGGGTCATGCATTTGTCCAGAGAGATGGGGAGTTGGAAGGGAACAGTCCACAGGCTGAGAGATGTCAGCTCTTGTTCGAGGGTCTTACTTGGCTGCCTGCCATGAACCCCCATTTGCCTTTCCCCTGAGCCTCACTGAAGGCCTCCAAACACTGCTTGTTTCAAAGTCCTCCCTGAAAACTGTCAGCTTCTCACCCCTCTGCTGGAGTGGTGGGCTGTCCTTGGAAACAGCTTGTCCAACCTGCATTGCAGTAAGGGGTATGGCAGTGGGAACCTTCTCTCTCTTTTTGCCCTAGGGTTCCACCCCTGTGGACTTGGGACCCTGGTGTGGGGGAAGATTGGGGAGGAGGGAATGTGAGGTCCCTGGAGCCTGAGGCTTTGATGAGCCGGGTCTTCACATGTTCTGTGTCCAGGGGAAGAGATCAGGGTCAAAGCGGGTGTGGCTGCCGCCCTTTGATTTGGGAGATGAAAGGGAACTCTGCAGCTGTTGCAGCACTGGGGAGCCGGCCAGTGCCGACAACGGCGTGGCTGCTTGGAGGGTCTGTCTGTGAGGACTGTCGGAAGGCCCCTCAGAGCCCCTCTGGTCCACTCTACTGAGGTGTGGAGCAAGAGCCAGAGAGAATGTGTGACTGCCCAAGATCGCACAGCAGGTTAGCCAGGCTAGAACCAGGTCTCTTGGTTCCCTGTCTGCAGCCTTTCCCCCACCTTATGAGCTTCTTACCCCATTAGGCAAGTGGGGAAAAGAAAGAAGGAAAAACCTAGGATTACAGGGACTGTTGAAGCAAACATGAGAAAGGGTTCTAAGAAAAAAGTGTAGACAGGTCCTTTTTTATACATCTCTGAGAACTTGCTCGCTGGGAGAGGGATTTAGAATAGATGGAATCAGGATCTTCCCACAAGAGGTGGCAGAGGGAGATGTGACCATACCAGAGTGGTTTGTGTGACTGCTTCTGGGAGAATACAGCCCCATCTGCCCCCTTAAAGGCAAGAGGGGACCAAGTAGGAGGAATGGCTTCCCCAGCTTGCCACTCACTTTCCTGTTCCTCATATTTTATATCCCCACTTTGCAGATGAGGAAACGGAGGCTCAGAGAGGTTAAGTGGCTTGCCCAAGGTCACACAGTCAGAAGGAGGGAACTGTCTGCTTTAACTGTTCCGCTGCCCCACAGTCTTAATCTTGTTTCGGAGTCATCTGGTGGGCTTGGGGAGGGACAGCTAGGGAAGGAGGGAGGGCAATAGGTGGCTCTAGAGGGCTTTTATCTTCTCCCCAACCAGGCTCCATCCTGCACCCACAGAGATCCCCTGGAGGGACTGGTCAGGGGTCACCTTGTGGAATGTTCCCCAGTGAAGGAGATTTCTTGATGTTTAGACTCCAGCTGAAAGGCCAAGGGATTGAGGTTTTGTGTTTGTTTGTTTTTAATCCTCACCGAGGACATATTTATTGATTTTCAGAGAGCGGGGAAGGGAGGAAGGGAGGAAGGGAGAGAAACATCAACATGAGAGAGGAACATTGATTGAGTGATTCTCCTACGTGCCCTGACAGGGACGGAACCCTCAACCTAGGCGTGTGCCCTGACTGGGAATTGAACCAGCCACCTTTTGGTCTAAGCCACACCAGCCAGGGTAAGGGATTGAGTTATGATTCCAAACAAACCTGGGGTAGGAGATGTAAATATTATTGCCTTTAAAAACAAGTCCCGGAGCAGTTTCGCCGTGTGATGGGCACAGAGCCCTGTGACCCAGCCCCCTCTTTTATCCTGCTGTCCTCGGGCAAAAGAGCAGACACGGCACCCTCTTTACTGTTTGCACAAAGAGAAAAAATGCCCGGCAGTGAGACCTAAAGGAACTTAGCTGTGGGATGAGTTCAAATGATGTCTGTCTTTTTCTATAGGGTTTTAAGATCTGGGAGAGAAGAGAAACCTCGCTGGTGTGGGTAGCGGGCAGGGTGGGAGGAGCAGCATAGTGTTGGGGGTGTTTAGGGAGGCCAGGAGTCTTTGTAGCCTCAGTCTCCTTGGTCACTGGGGCTGGTGGCTGAGCTGCAGACTTCCAGCCCCAGCATACGCCCAACCCTCTACCAGGGGCTTGTAAACTCATTTCTTATCAGCCCACATACAGCACCAAAAAAGCATAAACATTTGCTTCTCTCAAAGTTAATGATTACATTCTGAAGTTCAATAATAAATTTTTGGCTTGTTGGTGCTTCTTCAGATTAAACAAAAAAGGTGACCATGATTTTGTTTGCTTTATGATCTGCTTCTTTCTACAAGAGACCTGAGGTCATTTACAGTAAAAGGTGTGTATCAGAAAAGAAAAGCAGCCCTGGCTGGTGTGGCTCAGTGGATTGAGCACAGGCCTGTGAACCAAAGGGTTGCTGGTTTGATTCACAGTCAGGGCACATGCCTGGATTGCAGGCCAGGTTCCCAATTGGGGGTGTGTGAGATTCAACCACACATTGATGTTTCTTTTTCCTTCCCTTTCCCTCTGTCTAAAAATAAGTAAATAAAATCTTTAAAAAAAATAAAAATTATTTTAAAGAAAGGAAAGAAAATCAGCCCTAACTGGTGTGGCTCAGTGCATTGGGTATTGTCCTGCAAACCAAAATGCAAACTAAATTCACAGGTTTGATTCCCAGGGGTCCATGCCTGGGATGTTGGACACGTCCCCACTGGGGCACATGAGAGGCAACCGATCTATGTTTCTCTCCTTTTTCTCCCTCCCTCCCCCTCTCTCTAAAAATAAGTAAATAAAATCTTAAAAAAGAAAGAAAGGAGCAGAACACAAATAACGAGCCCCTTAAGGGTCTGCAGTTGCTGCAGGTGGGATTCCAGTATAGCTCTGAGCTTCCAGGCAGCCGAGGAGAAAGGAAATACGATCAGTTGTGTGTTCTCTTCAGAACCCCAGAAGCCTCACGTATGCAGTGCTTTGATGCTTGATGTCTGTCATCCGTGTCTGTGAGCGCAGCAGGGGCTGTGGCTGCTTGGTGACAGCCACACTTCTGGAGCCCAAGGCGCCTGTGAACGTCTGTCACATGAATACAGGAAAGCAGACTGGTTCCCCATGGAAAGTGACATTCCCTAGTATTACGTTCTAAGAAAAGTTTCTCGCATGCAGCTATGAAAGGGAACTTTAAGGTCATGATTGACCCTATGTCTCAATAACTTACTTATAATGAATGCAGTAGCTTATAACAAATACTCTTGCTGTGGTGTTTTCAATTAAAGCCAAATAAATATACAGAGCATGGTGTTACTGTGTCACAGACCCGAGGGAAAGGAAACAGGCCCACGTTTGTGCCGAATATCGTACTGGGTTGTGTTTCAAACCCTGTTTACAAGTAGATGGGGGAGGGGTACAGAACTAATACTCCAGCAAATTATTTGTATTTACCTTATTGTCATTGTTACTATATATTACTTCCATTGGCTTATTTTTTAAATTTTGTTTTATTTATTTATTTTTAGACAGGGGGAAGGAGGGATAAAGAGAGGGAGAGAAACATCAATGTTGGTTGCTTCTCGCACACACCCTACTGGGACCTGGCCTGTAACCCAGGCATGTGCCCTGACTGGGAATCGAACCAGTGATCCTTTGGTTTGCAAGCTGGTATTCAATTCACTGAGCCACACTAGCCAAGGTGGCTTAGTTTTTTTTACACCTAGTGGTGCAGAATAGAAAGCAAACAGAAAAGGCCCCAAATCTCTCTGCCTAGAAACCTCATTGAAAGTAAAAAAAAAAAATCAAGTAATCCATTTAGAAACAAAAAATGCAAACTATAGAAAGAAGCGAACTAAAAAGTGAAACCCTCCTTCCCAGCGTCACCATGTTGCACAAGCCCAGGGGCATCATTTCCCTGGAGTTGGGGGCCAGCATCCCCTCCCCTCCTTTCATTTTCTTTGCCCAGAGGTAATCTCTGTTAATAATTTAAGGCTATTATGTGAATTATTTTTTAAAACTTAAACTTCTCAAAATGGAGAGGTATAGGTTCTGAAGCATGAGGGGTGGTGGTTAGATACCAAGAAGAACTTTCCAGCGGAAAGGGAAAATTGAAGAGAAGCCTGGAAAGGAAGAGAATTTTGAGCACGGTGGGGCAGGGGTTGCCGCAGGAGAGGCGCAGGCTGGACCTTCCTGGCAGGTGGTTGTAGGAGCCCAGAGACAGGGCAAACGGCGGTGCAGAGAGGAGAGCAGGAAAAGGCTCTACTTCCTTGCTCTGACGTGGGGACATCCGGGATGGTCTGGTTCCCACCGCTTCAGGTTGGCCAGTTAGGCCCAGGTGGCCCAGGCTGGGGGTCCCACCACGCCTGGGGAGGGTGGTAGCTCGGCTCCAGCCTCAAGAGCCTGGGGCCCCAGCAGGATGGCTGCTGGGTTTGTGGGTTGTGGCCAGAACAGCCCCAAATGCCCCCTCAGGCTTCCAGGACGTGCACGCCATGGTGTTCGTGGGCTTCGGCTTCCTCATGGCCTTCCTGCAGCGCTACGGCTTCAGCAGCGTGGGCTTCACCTTCCTCCTGGCTGCCTTTGCCCTGCAGTGGTCCACGCTCGTCCAGGGCTTCCTGCACTCCTTCCATGGCAACCACATCCACGTTGGCGTGGAGAGGTGGGCAGCAGCTGCCTCCCTGCTCTCCCAGGGTCTGCCTGGGAGGCGCCTGCCCACAGCACCCAGCTTAAGCCCTGTCCTTCAAGTTGCGTTATGACACGAGGTTCTGACCCATCAGTTGATTCCTCCTAGGTACCCTGCCTGTTGCCTGATTTCTTCCCCCAACCTCGATCCATACACCCAGCCATACCACCCCACTTTTTTAGGCCCCTTATTACCCAAGAGCTGTTGGGAGGATAAAGAGCTTCACGGAAAAGGGCAGGGTTCAGAAGAGCTCCTAGTTCAAGATCTGGTTCTCCCACCTGTTGGCTCCGTTCACTGAGTCCCAGGACCTACCGCCCCGAGACTGGGTTTCCTTATCCACAGAGAGGCAAGGTGATCCCTTCCCACCCACCGGGGAAGGACTTGGTAGGCTCATTTCCTCCTCCCCTGAGCCCTGCCCCCCAGGACTCCCCCTCTCACCCTCCTCCTCCCCACCTTCCAGCATGATCAATGCTGACTTCTGCGCTGGGGCGGTGCTTATCTCCTTTGGTGCCGTACTGGGCAAGACTGGGCCAGCCCAGCTGCTGCTCATGGCCCTGTTGGAGGTGGCACTGTTCGGCATCAATGAGTACGTGCTCCTTAGTCTCCTGGGGGTGAGTCTGAATGGGGATAGAGCAAGGGCTGGGGGAGGCCAGGGCCAGGCCCTGAGAAGGAGGGGCCAGGGATGGGTGGTGGGGGTGAGGAGGGCAGGGTGGGGGTCAGGGGTTCCCCTTCACCTCAGCTCTGCCTCCTCAGGTAAAGGATGCAGGAGGCTCCATGACCATCCACACCTTCGGTGCCTACTTCGGGCTGGTCCTCTCACGGGTTCTTTACAGGCCCCAGCTGGAGAAAAGCGAGCACCGCCGGGGCTCCGTCTACCATTCGGACCTCTTTGCTATGATCGGTGAGGCCTGCCAAGGTGGGGCGGGGTTGGAGCCAGTTCCAGGCACCCCTGAGCTAGGCCAGAGAGGACCATTTCCAGGCAAGGTCTCAGGGTGCTGCCTGTAGTCTTTGGGGTTCTGGCCGAGAACTCCCTTCCTATTTGGATTCTTCTGTTGAGTATGAGGACCTGTGTTTCTCCTTATCAACAGTTTGAACAGTTGTTAGAACTCAGCCTTGCGGTATACACAGGACCTGAGCCCCATTCCTAGGGCCCTTTCAAAAATGTTGGCACCAATCCATGTGTAAAACCCTTGAGGGCCCACCACCCACAAGTTAGAAACCAGACCCATCAGCCAATGCATGGCCCTCTGCCCTCCTGCTCCCTCCCCATTCAGTCCCCCTCTGACTAGGCTTCCCCCATCTTAGTCCTAGGCCTGTCCCTAGCGCTTCCTCCTAACTCCTAAGGACAATTCCTCCCAGAAGCCCCTGCCCTGGGGCGTGGGGTTGGAAGTCATGGGCCACCTCTGGGAGCAGTGGGGTCTGACCTGTGAATGCCGGTCACCACCACCTGTTTCTTCCACCCTGACCTCTGCCCTCTCTGTGCCTTCATACAGGAGACAGGAAAGGAAGTCAATTTATTTATTTTTTTGTGGGTAGTATTGAAAAGTGACTGAGTGCTTATTCTTACCCTAAAAAGAGGGGCTGCTTTTGCATTTCTTGCTCCGGGTTTGTTGTGAAATAGAGTACATGTAACCCTGGGCGGCTCAGGCTTCCTTGCCCTTTGAGACCCAGATAAGTTTGGCTTGAAGTCCAAAGGCTTCCTCAAGATTTCCACTCCCAGAAGCCTCCATTCTCAGCTCTCCTCTGCCACCTAGCCCTTTCTAGACAGGACACCTGACCTTTCCTTGAGTCCTCCCCAAACCATCCCCTCAGAGTTCCGATGTGTGAGTGCTGCGGTTTTCCCCGCAGACTGTGGGGCTGCCAGGAGAAGTTGCATGGCCCTTCCAGGGACCACTCAGCTCTGGGCGGTCCCTCCAACCTCCTTGCCACGCTGACCTCTAGAGGGTCCCAGCCTTCCCTCACTCTGTCCCTCGGCTTCTCCTCGTTCTGCCACCGCGGCCGACCTGGGAGCCTCTGACGCGGGCAGGCACGGCCCGTGGAGCTCCAGCGGGGGCCCCAGAGCACACTGCCCGGCTGCTGGTGCTCAGCGGACAGAGGCCTGGGCTGCACACGGCAGGGTACACCCTCTGTATCAGGATACCAAGGTCATAAACCAAATTATTTTCCTGACGTTCATATCAAGTACCCCACTTAGTGTCTGAAATGTAGTATACTCTTTTTTCTTTTCTTTACTAATACCCAAAAAATCTCACCCCTCTGCGGTGTTCAGTCAAGTGCTCCCTTTTGTGCCAGAACCCTTCCCTAGCCACTGTTCACAGAGCCTTTAGCCCCTACTAGAGCACGGTCCGCGCACTTCAGGACCACATCACCTTGTTCAGTCCTCGCTGTGTGAGGCAGGCGTTATTATCCCCGCTTTGCAGGTGAGGGGACTGAGGCTGCTGAGAGGAAGTGGCTTACCTGCAGTTACACAGCTTGAACCTTGGGGGGAGCCATTTACTCCCTCTCACTCTGCCTGCCTGCCCACCACTTAGGGACCATCTTCCTGTGGATCTTCTGGCCTAGTTTCAACTCTGCACCCACTGCGCTGGGGGATGGGCAGCATCGGACAGTCCTCAACACTTACTACTCCCTGACCGCGAGCACCCTCAGCACCTTTGCATTGTCATCCCTTGTCGGGGACAATGGGCAACTGGACATGGTATGGGGAGGAGGCCCTGGGAGACCTGGGAGGGGGAGGAGAGGTCTCATAGCCTGCAAGTCCAGTTCTCCAGGGGAACAGGTAAGGGCACAGGTGCAGGGCGTTCCAATTGCCCTGGAGGCAGTGGGGTCAGACAGTAGCAGGAGAGCTAGAGGTTGGATGGTGGAGGGACTTCCAGAAGCAGTAGGCCCCGCTGTACTGGATGGGCTTGGATTGGATGTGGGCTGACGATTTAAAGGAGCCCCTAATGCCTCGCCCTTCCCTGCTCCCCCTTAGGTCCACATCCAGAATGCTGCCCTGGCTGGAGGGGTTGTGGTGGGGACATCAAGTGAAATGATGCTGACACCTTTCGGGGCTCTGGCAGCTGGATTCCTGGCTGGAACTGTCTCCACACTGGGGTACAAGTTCTTCACGGTACGGACACCTCTCCAACCCTGGGCAGAGCAGGGGGTCTCCAACAGGCCCAGGGTCGGAGGGGCACACGAGACTCATTATTGGTGTCCTGTCCTCCAGCCCATCCTTGAGTCAAAATTCAAAGTTCAAGACACATGTGGCGTTCATAATCTTCATGGGATGCCTGGCGTTCTGGGAGCCCTGCTGGGGGTCCTCTTGGCTTGGCTGGCCACCCATGAAGCTTACGGAGATGGGTAAGTTCCCCCATCAATCCACACTGAATTCATCATCCCCCTGAAATGACCTCCCTCACTCTTTCCCCACTATGTGCACCGACAAAAAAAAAAAAAGCAGTGTGTATTTTCACTTATTCATCCACATTTTGGGAGCTGAGGGAACTAGAATGAGCAAGACCAATGAGGGGACTGCCTCCCTGGTCCTCAGTCATGTTTAGCAGATCATTTGGATGAATGGTTTCAGTAGTGTTACTAAAGAGCCAATAAGTCATCATCACCCTTAGGAGTGAGTTTTGCACATCAGGGCTCAAGGGAGAGGGCCGGCAAAAGCAACCCTCACACTGAGTCTCGAAAGGTGTGTAGGTATGTGCTATCACACGAGGGTGAAGTGAGGGAGGGTGTTTCAAGCTCCCGGAGAGAAGACTCAGCCTGATAGGCTCCTGAGGCCCTTTTGGCCCCTGCATGATGCCATGCCATGACGCACTGACCAGCCCTGTGTCCCCACAACCTCTCCTTGCAGCCTACACAGTGTGTTTCCACTCATAGCTGAGGGCCGGCGCAGTGCCACGTCTCAGGCCATTTACCAGCTCTTCGGCTTCTTTGTCACACTGACATTTGCCTCTGTGGGCGGGGGCCTTGGAGGTGAGTGACCTTGGCTAGGGGTAGAGCTGTGGCAGGAGCTCCAGGGAGGGCAGAAGGCAGAGAAAGGCAGTTCTCTGGAGGAAGGGCCATTGGATCCCATCCCCCTGACATTCATTTACTCAGATATTTATTGAGCCAAATGCAGGGCGGGGTTATAGAGTTGAGGGGTAACCTCCTCTAGGCAAGGAGGAGCAAGTGGGCACATGCTTCCTCTTGGTGCCAGGGGAAGGTAGAGCATTGGCTACGGACTGTTGGGTTCGTTACTTCGGTTTTGTGGCTTCCCTGTGCTGCTCCCTCTACCCACTAGAGGGCAGTCCAAACCCAGGCTGAGTTTCTGAAGGGGCTGCTGAGCTATCTCTCTTGGTCCCGGGCAGGGACCAGGAGCCAAGAAGTTGGCTTGGCTCACCACTAGACTGCAGCACAAAAACTTTCCACAGAGGCCGACTGTCCAGTGATGTGGGATCAGACAGTCCTTCCTGATTTCTGGCCTTAGTCCTTTTGGCCTTCAAAATAAAACCTATGATTCAGTATCTTCACCCTCCTGGCTCTCAAGATTTTCCTTCTCAGACAAGGTTCAATTCATTCATTCATCTAATTATTTATTTCATAAACACTTTCTGCACTCATCCTGCTTAGGAAGCTGCAGAAAGCTCAGCAGTTGTGGTTCACGAGAAAATTACTATTTGGTTCATTACCAGCTGTGCAAAACTTGAATGAACTACTTAACTTCTCTGAACCTTAGTTCCTTCTCTGTCATATAGGGATCACACTCATCTTCAGGATCGCTGATTGCTCAGGAAGGCAATGCTTGTCAAGCCCTTTGCACGGGGCCTGGCATACAGTAGGTGCTCGATAAATACAGCTGTGACTTCCCTGGGCTAGGCACCATGCTGACCCCAGGCCTCCCAGATCAGTTCCTCTGTGCCTTGTGGCACTGGGTGGTAACCTCTGCCATGGGGACAGCAAAAAGCCTCACACACCCTTCCCCCCTCCGCCAGGGCTCCTACTGAAGCTGCCCTGCCTGGATGCACCCCCAGACTCCCAGTGTTACGAGGACCAGATTTACTGGGAGGTAAGACTGAGCGGCCACCCCTCAGGCCCACAGGGCTCTGTCGCCCTCCTCTGCCTCACCTTCTATGCCTCTCTGACGCCTTCACCTGCCTCTTTCCTTCCTTGCTTCCTCACTGTCCTCTGGGGTATACCCCTGAGCTGTGGCATCCAGCCACCTGGAGTTACCCCTTCACCTACTCCCCAACCCCTGCCCTCCAGGTGCCTGGGGAACATGAGGATGAAGCCCAGGGACCTCTGAGGCAGGAAGAACTAGACACTCAGGCCTAACTTGCTTCCCTTGAGAGGATGCTCTCCATTTAGAAGATATGACTGGCTACGACTGGGAAGTTATTTTGTAGCTCCCATCCTTCCTACTGCAGGAAAGAAGTCACAAGCTAGAGGAGCCTCCTTTCCACGGGCAACACTAGGGGAATGGCTGTAGAAGGCCTGGGAGATGGTGGAGGAACAGGGCTGTAACTCGTTGTGGTGGGGAAAGGACCCCCCAGCAGCCTCACCACCACCATCACCCTCCACCCCACAACCTGCAAGTGAGGCACCAAGGGACTGCTGATCCACTGGTCCGACATTGCACAGTTAAACAGTGCAAGCTGGGCCTGGCTCTCTGAGGGTGATAAACACCATCATCATCAAGGCCTCTGACTCCGGATTTTTTGGTGCATTGGGAATTCGGAAAGTTCCTTTTACCCTCTAACTCACAGTGTTAGAACCTGGGGGTGGGAACCATCCTACCTTCCTGGGTCCGTGGAACTCCCTCTAGGATGCTGTGTTCTACCAGGTGGGTACCCAGCCTGGGCTTGCCTGCCTGAAGAGACAGGGAGCTCACTCCCTCTCAGAAGGCTTGTGTCTGTTATAGAACAGCTTGGGCTGCTGGAGAGTTCTTATATTCCAGAACTGCTGCCACTTCGACCCTCAACTTGGGAGGCTTCAGAGCAGAGTAGGAAGGAGGCAGCCGCAGGACCTAAGAGAGGAATGAAGAGTTCTTTGCCACTAACTTCTCAGAAGCTGGAAGCAGCCAGACACCACCTGATGTCTCTGTTCCAAGTCTGAGGAGCTGAGGGACCCATGAGAGTGGCCTTAGAAGGATGGGGAGACAGGTCCAGGGCCTCTGACATCCTCAAGTCATCTTACCACCAGAGGGCACTCCAGACACAGCAGAAGAAAATTCGGCTTTCCTGCCCCTCCGTCCTCTATCAAGAATGGAAGTCCTTCCTATAGCCTAACTGCCTTCCTGTTTGCTTCCACTCTGGTCCTCACCATTCATGACACACCTTTTTCAGCTCTCAATCCCCACTATGTGTCAGGTGGGTGCTAGGGCTTTCAGATCTTATCCAAACAGAGAACCTACCCCTCCGGGAGACCGGAGCTCCCTTCCCAACCCTGAAGGACTCGGACCCCTCTATGCCCTCTCCTGCCCTTCCCCAAGGCTTCGGGCAGGACTTGAGCATGACTACAGACCTGTCTCTCCTAAGACTAAGACCCATTCTGACCTAGGAACCCAAGGAGGCAGTGGAGGGATTTCTGGGGCCTGGCCCTGGGACAGGGGCAGAAGGTGACCCCACTAGGCTCCACCATCACTGGCTGGCAGGACTGAGTGTGGCTGGAGAAAGAGGCCAAGCCAAGAGTTGAAGAGAGGGGAGAGGGACAAGGAGGGCAGATGAGGGACAAGCACCGCATGGGAACCACCGCTGCCCACAGCCCAGCAATGCTCTTCAGCCCCCTCCTTCCCTTGCAGTCTCCCTGCCCAGTGCTGGCTGGGGCAGGAATGTCAGGGAGATTCTGGTGCTGAGGCAGAAGGATGACTGCTAACATTGGAAAGAAGTTCCTGGTCCTGTCAGCCCCTGATGGGAGGGAAGGGGCTGGAAAGAGCTGAGGAGGCCCCAGCCCCCATTCCACAGTCCGAGGCCTTAGCTCCCAGTCCTGCTGACCTGCTCAGTGTGGGGCCCCAAATCTCCCCAAGCAGTCCTCAGAGATCTGAAGGACTTCAGGCAAAGGAAGATTCAAGGGTAGTAAGAGATCCCTCCCTGATCCAACTCATTCTGGGTAGAGAACGCTACATACGTTCATTTATTGATGACACACACATTTTCCTGGCTGATCCTCTCCCTCTACTGCTGGTTCCTCCTCCACTGCACTCGTCTCAGTCTGGGGAGGCTCCCAGAGAAGGGACAACGGAGCCGTCTGTGCTGCAGGACAGCTACTGGTCCAGATTCCAAGAGAGAAAAGGCCACAGGTCCCAGGATGGCCCGCCAAGAGGTCCCTGAGACAGGATGAACAGAGTGCAGCCCCACAGGAGCTGGCCGCGCGCCTCTTGCACCCAGGTAGCTGCAAGCTCTGCCCCTCCCACGAGGCCTTCCGAGGCCTGGGCTGGGCTCTGGCCTATGGCTCAGGGGGCTCAGAACTCTCCTAAAACAGGCCCTTGGGTCTTCACTCTGCATGCCCTTCTCTCCCTCCCCCAAATTTGCCTCTAGTGACCAGCACATTGCTGGGCAATCCCTGGCTTACTCCATTCAGCTGAACTCAGCCATGACTCCATTCGCAGTCTGGGTATGGAGGCGGTCTTCCGCCATTGCTTTTGGGCAGGGAGCTCAGGGCACAGGAGAGGCAGGTATCCCTGGAGCCCCCAGCTGAGCCAGGACCAACCTCTTCCTTTGTCTTCTCTGTAGTCTCTGCTCAGCACTGTCAGTCCCCACGTGGTGGGTCATCCATTCAAGCTGGGTCAACAGGGTAATGGTGAGCAGGTCAAGAAGCTGGCAGGGGCAGGGGCCAAGGAGGCTCCATCCTCACCCCGGGAAGACAATGAGGCCTCTGCCCTCAGGGACAGCCCCCTGATCACCGCCATCATTTCTCTGCATGCAGGGCGGTGGGACACCTGCCCACTCATGAACCCTGTCTGTTCGGCCCAATGTCTGAGCTCCGGGAACAATGGCGGACGAGGACACTGGGCCCTGTTCATCTCCCAGGGCTCCGCTGACGGGAGAGACGGGCTGCACTGAGGTCAGTCCGTGTTGAAACGAGCAGAGCCAGAGGCATTAAGAGCAGCGTTTCTGGAAGTGGCCACTGTTCTGGCTTGGCACAAGTGTGTGTGGGTGGCAGCACCTGCTTAGACATCTGGATAGGAGACCCAAGGCCCCCCGGGGGCCTCAGGGTGCTTCTGTGCTTGTGTGGTCAGATCCCCCTTGGCCAGGAGCTAGGAGCTACCCCGTGACCTCTAGAGGACCTGTGCTCGGAGACCCGGCGGCCTGGGAAAGGGCTGAGATCTGTTCCCACCCCCACCGCCCCCAATTGGGATTCACATCACGGCGCGCAGCGGCCCCAGCGAGGGGAAGAATTAGACACGGCATGGGTGTCCGAAGTGGGGCGTGGTGGCCGTCCCAGGGCAGACAAACTCGGCAGCCGCGACCCCCCACCTCACCCCGATATTCTCCCCCACCGTGAGGATCTCCCCACCCGCCGCCTCCCGGTCTGCGTCCCTCTCCTTTGTCTGGCCTGCCCGCCCGCCCGCAGCCGGGTCCCCGCGCCGCCCAGCGCCCCGGCCCATGCGCCCGCCGTCGCCGGGAACCTCCGGGAACAATGCGAGCCTATGTCTCCGGACGGCGAGCCCGCTATGCAAATGCCCGCGGCCTGTGAGAATCCCCTCCGCCGCCACCCGGCCTCCGCCGCCTGAAAGGGGCAGGCGGCCCGGCGGTGTGGGGGAGGCGGTCACTGCATAGGGATGAGCTGTGGGCCGGACCGCCCGCCCGGCGGGACAGAGCGCCATTGTCTGTGCGCGCCGTCTGATCGCCGGTCCAGCGGCCGGCCTGGGGAGGACGGCAGGAGCCTCAAACCAGACCTATTCCTCTCCTGAGGCCGGTCAGACCCTGGTGGGCCCGCAGCTTCACTCGCCTGCGCGCTAGCTCGGTGACCTGCACAACCAGCCGGTTCCGTTCCCTGAGGCTCTCTGTCTCTGGGCGGTTAAACCTGGTCCACGGTGGGTGCTCCCCCACCTTCCTTACCTGTTAACCACGCCCCCTCGTCAATCCCGGTCCATTTTTGTCCACATTGCCTTGAGCCAGTGGGACCTCACAGCTGTCTCTGGAGCCACACACTCCCTGAACCCTGAGGGAAATACTCCTGGTTTCCCCAGGGTCGTTGTTACTGGGCAGATGCCCTAAGGCCCCTCTCTTCTGAGCGCAAGACCGCCCAGGCCTTGAGTCCCTCCCCTCTACCCCAGTCCAGGAGCCTGGGTCCATCCAACAGACCGTATTGGTTCAACACTGGAGGACAACACCCGGACAAAGGGCAGGAAAGCTCTGTGCTCCCAGCAGAGTTCAGTCGCTTTACGCTGAAAAGTCGACCCCGGCTTTTGGACGGTTCAGGCTGAGCTCCTGCAAATGGGCTTGAGACCCAGCACAGCAAAGGACCGAGTCCCTGCTTCCTGAATGCTCTTGAAGACTTAGAGCAGAGGCTGTCCTCACTCAGGGAAAGTTGCTCCAGAGATGGTGCAGTGATGCTTCTAGGACTCAAAATGGTTTGGGGTGGGGGGCAAAGTCAATCGGGGCAACACCAAAATAAGAGCTGTCCCAGGAAGTTAGGTCTTCAGTCCCGGGAGGGCAGGAGAGAGCTGAATGAGGAGGGAGAAGATGCCGGCAGGGCGGCGGTCTTCCTGGAAGCAGGGGTCCTAGCTACCTATTCCTTTTGGGGTTGGCCCAGCCTTCCACTAAGGCAGAGCTCTTCTCTCCTCCTGGCCTTGATGAGGACCCAGGTGCCACAGCCCCATTATAAGGAAGTTGGGGTGGAGTAGGGCAGTGGGGCCTGGCTTCCTGGGAGAGCATTTGGGGGACTATTAGATAAAGGTGGGGCCGGGGACTGGGGCTGGGTGCTGAAGCATTGATCCCTGGTGCCAGGAAGCAGCTAGAGCTCTGCCCACCTCATTCCCCACCTTTGGAAGGAGGTCCTCCTGCAGCTTCTCACCTTGCTGCCCTCTTGTCTGGGCCTCTGCTTCAAAGCATTCTGACTTGGGGCCCCCCAGCCTCATAGAAACTCATCCCTGAGAGCCACTTCAGAAAGAAGCCAAACCCACATCCTCACGTCTCCACACAGGGCTAGAGCTCCAGCTGCCTGACCCCAGAGCCCTCCCTCCACCCTCCCTGTTCTCAGCCCTGTATTTCCAGGGCCTCTGGGTCTGTGCTGGCTGGTCTTTGAGTGCCTAGGCAGGACCCGAGCAGCCAGCTTGGCTGTGAGGCTGAGAGAGGAAGTGGGCTTTGTTGTGCCTGGGCATTGTCTGGATTCTTAAACTTGCTTTTCCCACCCTGCTCCTCTTGGCAGGAGAATCCTTAACCAGAGAAGCTGCCCTAGCCCTGCCCCCCATACACACACACACTCACACTCCAGTGTCCCCTCCTTCCCAGCTCAGCACCATCCATCTCCGTCTCCTCAGAGCAAGGAATGTGGCTCCGGGACACTGTGGAGCTTGTTCCCAATCCCCTTCTAGCTCATTTCACTTGAGCTTTTGCAGACTTGCCTTCATCCCACGGCTGCTGTCTGAACTCTGGCTCTGAGGCACTGGCAACTCTCCCTCCTCCCTGCAATCCCTCACACTTCATTTCGTCCCAACACCATCTGAGGTGGCTGTGCCATGGGGGAGTGAAAGAAAGCTGGTGTGGAAACTGGTGAGGGACAGGGTCCCCATTCTCCCCATCTCTCCAGCCACTTAGCCTACCCTCTGCCACAGCCGAGCCCAGCACCATACACTGTTTGCAAGCCATCCATCCTGCACCCACCCTTCCTGTCCACGCCCCTCAGCCTCGATTATTGATGGAATTAGCACTGGACCCCTTACTGGTGGCTGCTAATTGAGACCATTAATAAACTCAGTTATTAATGCTGTAGCAGGTCGCAACCGCCAGCATCTACCACCTGAACCACTGGCCAGGTACAGCCTCCAGGGTGGCTTCTGCCTGCCTCCATATTGGGAGGGGCTGCTGCCTGCCATCGCCTGCCCCACGTGGCCTCAGGCCCTTCGAGGCACAGGTGGGTGGGTACACAGGCTCGAAGGCAGTTTAGCGAAGACTTCTGGAGAAGTGGAGGGGCAACCTTCACTCCAAGAAGCCCCAAACTGGAACCAGGGAAGCCAGCCTGTGCATGAGCGTGAGAGGGACTGTGTGAGCCAGTGATGCCGGTATCTTTCTTCCCCAGGACATCTGGGGGCAGACCAGATGGAGCACATGAAGATTCAGGGGAGGGTTGGGGTGTACACCCTAATGTGTGCCTCTGCTTTCCAGCACCCAAAGTTCTTGGTGTCTCCACAGTTCCCCTTTGCTTTCAGTCGGGTAATAGGGTATTTGAATTTTTCCTGTGGTCAGGGGACTGTTTCAGTGAGACTGTGAAACACTCTCTGTAAAAAGGGGATGACACATTTGAGTGGAACACATACCTCATAGTTACTGAGTACCTGCCAGATGCCAGGCCTTTGGAGTACACTCATAAATAAAATGTAGTTACTTTTTACAGGGGGCTGTCCCTAATCCCTGCAGACTGGATGAGGTCTGCATCCTCTGTAGATGCCCTCTCCCCTTTCATATTCCAGCCCATCTCACAGGGTGTTGTGAGGACCTGCCCTTTTATATGCTCAGCTCACCCCAGCTGGACACTGTGCAAAGCTAGCTGCTGTGCATCTAGCTGCTGTTCCTGCAGATACGGAGAGCCCCATCACGTTCGGCTGCTGCAGCCTTCCCTGTAGTTCTCTGCCCTCCCTGGCCTCCACCCTCAGGCTACTAGAGCAGGATGAATGGCAAGTTGCCCTTCGGTCCATTTCGCCTCAGTTGGACCTAATCAGGGGCAAGAAAAGCTCCTGAACCCTCAGCTAGGACTTGAAGGAGGTGGTAGGTGACCTGGCAGGGAGGGCTAGGCCCTCCGAAGGAGCCTGCTGGCTCTCAGTGGGCCTGTCTGGGCTTCCCCTCTGACCCAGCCTGGCCCCTAGCCCCACTCCCCCCGCCCATTCATGCCCAGAAGTGGCCTAAGGTGGCCCAGGAAAGCTTGGGAAGAGACTCTCCCCTCACACCTGCTTCCCCCTCCTCCACCCCTTTTTCTCCATCTGGACTTCAATGTCTTGACTTTTATTTGCAGCTTTTGAAGGAAGGGTCCACCAAGACTTTGGTCTCCCTAACCCAGGGAAAAAGAAGAGAAAAAAAAAAGTCCTAAAAACAAAACCCCTACAACAACTTCGTGTAGGAGAGATTTGTTGGAAGGCTTTAATCCCTTAATCCCTCTCAGATGGGCCTCCAGACGCTAATGATTTTCCTAATTATCCCCTCCCACTTTCCCATTGCCCTGTAAGGACTTTGAGAGGAGTGAAATTCAGAGTGAACACTTGTGGGGTGAATGGCAGGCTGACCTCCCCCCAGATCAAGCCCTGAGTCAGACAGCTGGAGAGGTGGGGGAAGGGCCAGGAGTGCTCCAGCTGGGGGCTCAGGCTTCCCTGCCAATGACACCCTTGTAAGGCAGCCCGGGACAATGGGGCTCTGGGGGCTGTCTGAGAGGTCCAGGTGTGGGGCTGGGGTCCCTCAATGTGAATGGCCCATTATCCAGCCTAAAGGATGGGAATCGAGGGTCTCTTTGTATCCTGGGAAAGGCCCCTCTGGGTGACAATCACTCTGGGAGGGAGGTGGAAGTAGTGATAAGGGTCCTTGTAGGGTACCAAGCTTCCTCCAAAACAGTCCACAATTCAGCCTTTGGCCCTTCACTTGTCTCCAGCAGCCTGGGACCCCTTGGCCCATCCGTGGGGGAAGGGAATGAGGGGCAGGCCAGCAAACGAGTCCACTGTGGCCTGCTGGACTGAGTGCAGGAGTAGCCACTGACTGCCGTTCTGACCTCCAACTAGTCTTGGGGGCTGCAGGGCCTTGTCCCACCTCTCCCAAGTCACTGAGGCTCTCTGGAGCCGACCTGCCTGTGGGTGGATGCTGACTCGGCCGCAGGGCTCCACTCTTATGAAACGTTCCAGGGGTTCTCACTCCACCCCTACAGCGCTCTGCAGAGTAAGGGCACCAGTCTCATTTTACAGATGACAAAACTGTGGTTCAGAGCAACGGAGGGATGGAGGGACGCACAGCCGGTAGGGGCAGAGCTGAGATGGGACCTGGCCTTCCGGAGACCGAAGACCGGGCAGGGGACTTTTCCCTTGCGTCCCCTCTGCCTGGATGCTCGCTCGCCCTCCCAGTGACAATGCTGCTGGCTCGCTCAGCTGGTTTCCTTGTCTCCTTTGGTCTCGGCTCGAATCACACTCTCTGTGAAAGGAGATGTCTGGGATTTGCTTCCAAGGGACACGGGGGTAGAAGCACAGGTTGAACAAGACTGGCAGCTGTGGAAGCCGGATGACAGAGAGGCGAAGCTTCACTAGACTGTTTATTTTTGTATGTGTTTAAAATTTCTCACAAGTGGGGGTTGAAAAAATCTGGACTTTCTAAGCACCTTATTTTAAATCGCAGCTCCCCACCCGACCCCAGCCCACCGTGTCCCGCGTCCCTTTACATGGTCCATTTTCCTTTTCTCCTGAAGATCGCTCATCGCCATCTGACACCTGATGTGTTTTACTTGTTCTTGTTGGTGTCCCCGCTGGCCTCACAAGGCCCGGGGTCCTGCAGTCTGTTTGTCCAGGCTGGTGCCCCTACGTACAGAGCAGCACCCGACGCCGGGAGACGTTCAGCACACGTCAGTGGAGGCCTGGGTGAGCTGTGTTTGGGTTTGAAGGCTCTCGGCTGAGCCACCTTGAAGCAGAAAAAGGGTGGTCTCTCTTGGGTTTCTGGCCTGTGGGGTCTCAGCACCTGGAGCCACAGCTGGAGGATCCTTCCCAGGGTCCCCCGGGCTGGGCTGCGCCCCTCAGTGTCGCATTGGACACCACTCACCTCTCATTTCACTGGGCCGTCCACAGCCACTGAGTCCTTTTGTCAGAGGGGCCTGCCAGTGTGAGCAGCTATTACCCAGAGGCCTCATTATGCAGAGCCAGAGCAGCGACGGGGAATTGCCCGGAGCGAGCACGTTTTGCAGAGTCCCTCCCATTTAACAGCTGTAGTGACAGCCACCACTTCTGAGGCCTGCATCATGCCTGTGTGCACCAAGCACTTCACATACATGATCTCATTTAACTCCCCTAACAGCCCTGGCATGTAGCTGCTGTTTGTGTCCCATTTTGAAGATGAGAATGCTAAGACTGGGCAGTTAGAGCTCCTCTATCCTCAGCTTGACCATATAGGGATATAGGAAGGTCAGGGAGGCACCTGTGCCCCAGATGAGACACTGATGTGCAGAAGGGAAATGGCCTGCAGGAGAATGCCCAGCAGATTAGCAGTGCCCACAGTGGGCCGGGTGGCAAGATTTCCTTGGGCCTGAGCAGAGGAGGGCAAGAAGCAGCCCCCAAGCTCTCCAGGTGAGCTCTCACACATACCTCTGAGATACAGAGAGGGAGTGGCCAGTCTGTCCCTCTCCCCACCTTGCAGAGGCAGATGCTCACTCAGGGAGCATCAGCGACTTGTCCAGGTGCTCTGCCCTCAACACCAACTGGATAGGGAGGGGGCACTTCTGCTTTCCAGCCAATCTTGAAAAGCTCTTGGGGGACCTGGGCAGAGGGTGGGGCACAGAGACCAGGCCAAGCAGGCCTGTGAGAAGGCTGGCACGGGTGAAGAAAGGGGAGGTAGAGAGAAGGGACTGAAATTCACCTGTTTTCTCTCAAATAAGGAATCTCAGAGGTTCTCTCATGCGTTGGTCTTTAGGATTAAACACTGTCCTTCTCCAGACTTTAAAAAGTTGCAATAATTAATGTTTTAAATTAAATTTATTTCTGAGTAAATAATTTCTTCACTTGAAAGGCACAAAGCTTTACAGGCACAAAAGAGTGTACTATATATACAGTGGAAGTTTCCCTCCTGCCTCAGCCTCCACCTCGCACTTCCCAGGGTGCGCAGAGGTAGACAGCATTCGTCCTAACTGGGCTGTGTGCACCTCAACCAAGCTCTGGTGGCCAGAGACAGCCTTCAACTCTCAGGGGAGCCCGGCGGGGAGAGGGAGAGGAAGAGGAAGATCTCTCGGAGGAGCAGGCAACGAGTGGAGGGATGGCCTTCCACGCAGAGGGAACAGCATGTGCAAAGGCTCAGCGAGCGACACCCAGAGTTCGGCCTCATTCCTAGTGCGCCTTTTGCAGGAGAAGCGGTAGAGGAGGCTGCGCCACCCAGTGAGTCCGGACTCCTGTAGCTGGAGGCCTTTGGGCTGCAAACTGCATGTTTTTTACCCTCAGCCTGAGGTCTCTCAGGGTCTGGAGAGGGTTTGTCCACCTGTGCCTTCCTTGGAAGGAGGAAGGGTCTGAAAGGAGCCCTGTCTAGTCAGTGGGAACCATGTGCTTAGCTGGGGGGCTGGGCCCTGCTCTACGGACAGGTATCTCCCCCTCAGTCTGATCTCGAGAAAGACCTACTTTCTAGCGTGGCTATGAGGGTTAAATAAGTGTATAAACTGTTTCATATAATGCTTGACACAGAGTACAGTTTCAACTAATGTTGGCTGTTAAGATTATCCCAAGGACACCCTAACCATCTTGTCTCAATGTCCCCTCTCTATGAGGACCGAAGTGTTCTCTTTGCTCATTCCTGGCCCCCCAAAATTCTTCTCCAGGACTTCATTGCTGCATTCTGCTGCAGCCTTATCTCAGTGTCTCAGGGAGGGCGGGAGGGCGAGCCTCTGAGCGCCTGACCCCGTGAGCCGGGCTGTTCAAAGTGAAGACAAAGACTTTCCCTCCTGGCGCTCCACTCTGCCTCTACTCATCCACCCTTTTTTTCAAAAAGCCACCCCCACTTATTACCAAACCCAGCGGCCAGGCCCAGGCTGAAGGTGGCAATTAGATAGTTAGCACCAGCCCAACCCACCTGCCCAGAGTCCCTCAAACACGTTTTAATTACAATCCCTTAATCTCCTTCAGATGGTGAGGCTGGCTCTAGGGCTTTTGCCCCAACAGCCCTCCCCCACCTTCCCCCAATTAAGTGGTCCCCTCAGCAGAGGGTCCCTTTCCCAGCTGAAGGCCTCCCAGCCTGGGAGGAGCAAGATCACGCACAGATGGCGACCGGCGCACCAGAAGTTCCCGCAGGTGTAGCTCAACACCCTCTGACCATGTCTCCCTCCTGGGCACAGACTGAGATGCCCAGGACCACCCGTCCTTCCCTTGGTCTCCTCTTGTCCTGGTTTGTCTGTGTTCTCTGGAAAGGACCTTTCTTCCCCTGGCTCTTTCCCAGTGACTTCTATTTTTCTGTCAACCCACCCAGGCCACCCTGTCCAGGCTAGCTGTCTTCCTTGGCCGTTCTGTCGAGGAGCCACTAGGTTCTAAGACTCTGAAGGGCTGTCTCCTGGTGGCAGCCCTGTATTGACCTCCCGCTGACCTCAGCAGAGTGCAGCCTTGCTCTGGGGCTTCGTGCCTAGTCAGGCCTCTGACACTCTTAACCACACAGGGGCTGGCAGAATAGTGGACAGGCCTCTATCCCCGAGCTTCGAGCTCCGCAGAGGTAGGGGGAGGGAAAAGATGACCCAGCATGTGGCCCTGTCTGAAGCTGAGCCTGGAAGACGCTCTTTCCTGGGAAAGTTCTTTCACTAATTGACTTGCAAATGCCTCTTCGTTTGTCCCCAGATTCATAATTAGTGCTAAGGATTTCTAGGGCCCCATCCCAGAGGGGCTTTTATGGGGGCAGCCTGTTCCTCTCCCCTCTCCAGGGTCAGCTGGGTTGGGGGTGGGCAGAGCCGGGCACCGGTGCCCAGCTGCCGTCCAGCGTTCCCACGGCTCTGGTGCCAGCATGTAAAAGGCGAGGTGTGGGGGATGTGGGGGCCAGGGCTCCCCGCCATCCTTCAGCCGGGACCAGGGCCAAAGCCCGGAGGCTCCAGGAAATGACAGAGCTGGGGAAGGGCAGTGGCAGCGAGTGGGGGCTGGCTGGCACCCCCAGGAAGGAGAGCCCAGCCTGCACTGGGGGCCTGGCATGGTTGAGCCTGCAGCACAATGAATCGACCAACAAGGGGCCTCTCTTCCCCATGGTTTACCCACAAAGGCCTTGGCTGCACCATTAGATGTGGTGGGCTGGGGACACTGGAAGAAGAGAGGCCATTCTCAAAGACACCCCCACTCCCAGACTCTGCACTCCCAGGAAGGGGGCCTGGGCTGGGGCCTGATGTCTTGGGTTCAGGCCCAGTATGGACTTGGACCTGCTGAGCAAGGAGGGTCACCCTCCCAGTCTCTCTGGGCCTCAGTTTTCCCCATTGTATTTTCCCTGCCATCCTTCCCAGCCCTGGTGTCCCCCTCCAGGTTTCTACCCTCTCAGCTACCACCAGCAGCCCCATCCCACCCTCCACTGCGAGTTCTCAGCCCTCCACAGGCCCTCTTTGGACCTGAGGTGCAGCCGGACCTCCCCTCAGGGTGTGTCGGCACCCCTTACCCAGACACTGCCTACCAGCCCCTGACACCCTCGCCCCCCTTCAGGTCAGGAGTCCGTAAGCCAGGAGAAAATGGGAAGATTCTAAGCTGGGACTGACTGCCATGAAGTCCGAGGGGCCCTGCCATTTGCAAACTATGTGACCTGGACAGACCTATGTGTCTATCAGCCTGTCTGGGCCTTATCTGTGAAAGGCCTCAGAGGTTATCTCTGGGATCCAGTGAGACCACAAGAGGAGGCACTGTGTGGGACCTGGCACAGGTGGATGCTTGGTCAAAGTTCTTTTTATTCTGTCTCCCTCTCAAAGCTCCGGGTCAGTCTGCCTGTTTCCCTGTGACTGAGATGCTCTTTCACGGTCTACTCCCCATCATTTTTTGCCTGACTCTCCCAGCAGCCCCTCTAGAGTCCCAATTTCATCTCCAAAACTGGCCATTTTCCTTTGGTAAGTCTTTCCTGAAGTCTAACCACTGCCAGTTGCCCCACCCCAGGCCTGGCCTCTTCCCACGTAGCCCAGCATCTGGGGCCCTGAGGGAATGGGGTGGAGCTGGGCTCTATGGTAACTCTGAGAAGAGAATGCCCTCTCTCCTCATCTGCATACAGACAGTCTCATTTACATACAGACAGGTCTCATCTGCATAGGCTCAGTAGGATTCTGAGAGCACATTCTGAAGTGTCCCTCCTGGACCCTCCCACCTCAGTGCTGGCATTCCTGTCGAGGGAGGGGTCCCTCCCCACCCCTACTGCCCCAGTGTGGGTCTGGGTCTGGGTCTTTCTGTTTCCAAAAGGCAAACCTGCTGTGGCTGGTGCCCTGCTTTTCTTTCCTGTGCCCGGAGGAATTCTACCCCCTCCTCTTCCACCTCCTCGCGCTGCTCCAACTTTCTAAGCCAGGAAGGAGGCCACTGGTGGAGGCAGAGGGCAGGCCCCAGTCACTGCTATCAGACTGATGCTTGGGCTCTGGGGCCCAGACAGAAGCCGAGGATGGGAAAGGCTGTCCTGGGCAACTTCCCGCTTGCTGACCCCAGACCAGACCCTGTGTCCATTCACCCCTACTCCCCAGTGGGTCCTTGCCAGGCTAGGCAGCAGGAAGGTCCTGAAAGGAGGGCTGGAAACTCCAGAAACGCTTCTCTGGGCCTGGTGAGCCTAGGGCTCAGCCCCTTGAGTATGCCAAACTGATACAAACAGAACTGCTTCTTCCTGGCTACTTCCTAGGCCTCAATGAGCCCTCCTAGATACGGTCCTTGTGGGGGACCCTGGGACTCCTTGGCATGGAGGTTGAGGGAGACTGGGAGTCCTCTCCCGACAGGCCCCACCAGGCTGAGTACCCTGGTTGTAGCCCTCTCCCTCTCTGGCCTCACTGCCTCTGTAAAATGAGGAGCGGGGCTAGAGCAGGTGGCTCTTAACATGAGCCTCCTTCCTGGTAACAGCACCCAGCATTCTGTATGCAATTTCACAGATGCAAGGGTCCCCTGAGGCCCATCTTGACCTCAGACTGGGGCCCTGGTCTCCAGGAGCTAAAGAGCTGTGGTCCACGTTTAAGTGGGAGTGTGGACAGGTGCCGAACGCTCGTGGAATATCTCAGGGAAGACACAGGTGCCGGTGTTGCCTCTTGGGACAGAAGGTGAGTGGCTGGAGACAAGCGTGGGGAGGAGACATACTTTCCCTTTTGTGCTGTTAGAATTGTACCGTGTGTATTTTTGTAAGCTCTTTTACTTAGAAAAATTCCAGGATTCAGACTATAGTTCCATGGAGAGATTGTGGTTAGATGAGAGGAAAGACTTTTTGGAGGATGGTGGAGAACTTAGAATGTGCCGGCAGTCTGGACTCTGCTAACACTTTCCAGCTCAAGAGGGGCCCATCCCTTGGAGGAGCGTGTCGGATACAGATGTGTTGTGGGGGGAATGGAGTCAGGAGCACAGTCCCAGCTTCTTCTTGCTGCAGTCACCCTGGCCCTTCTTGCTGCAGTCCCCCTGCCCCTCAGCTTCCCTCTCAAGGTCTTATTGGGAAGTCCTACCTGCTCTCTAACCTGAATTCCTCTTGCTAGGCATATTCATTCCCTTCTGTTGCAACTGAAGAAGGGAGCAGGGGTGGGTGGCCTTGTGACACAGCGGTGCTCTCTCTTTGTGGTCTGGTCAAACCCAGGACATATCTGAGGAAGGGGTCCCTTTGAGGAGGAGTCACAGGTCCACCCACCCAGTGACCGTCCCACACAGGCACTCTGGGGAAGCAACCCACCTCTCCCATTCTCTTAGTTCTTGGGATGATACTGAGGGGCCTCCTTGGCTGGGAGCATCAGCCTATTGCTCTGAGTTGGGACTGACCAGTCACGGGTGGCATTCCCAGGAAGCTTAGGGTGGCTGAGAGAGACGGAAGGAGCCAAAGAGATCTTTATTCCTCCCCTGCCCCTACCGAGGGAGCTCTGTCTTAATGAGGCTTTCCCCTTCTGTTGCAATGGTGGCTTCTAGCATTCGTTGCTGGGGGGGGGGGGGCTAGGATTGCCCTCCTCTCATTCAGTCCCTCCCCACCCAACCCTGTGCAGACACATCCACTACTACTAGTACTGTTGTTCAGTAGTCAAGAGTCTTTATTAGCCAGGAGATGGGACTTCCTCCTCAGAGAAATCTCAGCTCAGACAACACAGGAAAAACCAGGACAGGATGGGACCAGAGCCAATGGTGAAGCCAAGTCTTATTCCAGGTGGCCCCAGGTGTAACCGGCTGTCCAGGCTGGAAGCTGGGGCCTCCCTCCTTCCATCCTGTTCACAGGCTTCTTGGAGAAAGCAGCCAACTTGTTAGAGTTTAGCCTCATCTTTCAGTCAATCCAGGAAGGCCTCTTGGAGGGAACCAGGCCAACTGGGTGAAATAGGCTCTTTTTCTTGGTCTGAAAAGAAAAAAATGTCAAGAGCGGAAAAGGTTGTCTTTGGATGGAGACCCTAGCAGTAGGAAGAAGACAAACTCCCAGGGAGAGCGTCCAGTGGCCCTGGAAGGGCTGTCCCTCCATCAGGAAAGATATGCGGTTGGGAGGGTCCCCCCACCAAGGGCTACTATGACAGTGGCTGACTCCGGTTGCTTCTTCTAGGTGCTCTACCCAGGACCATGGGGCACAAGGAATGCCCAGGGTGGGGACTCAAATGCCAAGCAGGTGAGAGTAGGTGGACACCCAGGGGACTTGCTTCAGGAAGGTGGGAACCATGTTTCCCTTGGCCAGGGAGCAACCTGGGAGGACTTGGGTGACTTCCACAGCTCCTGTGGCCTGTTCCTCAGTCCTGCCTTCAGCCTGCAAGGACTGTTTTTAGCATCCCCTAGTCTTCACCCCTGCACTTAAGATGCAGGGCCCTTCCTCACCTGAGAACTTGTCCAGAAGTCCTCCTGCCTATCTGCTCCTCTCTCCCAGCAGTCCCTCCCATTGTGTCTGGAGCATGTTCTGCCAGAAGTCAGCGCAGGAGGAGAGAGAGAGCATATGCTCCGGGATCCACAAAGCCTCATCTGAAGCCCAGCCCAACCTACTAGTCCTGTGATGCTAGCCAACATGTCTTTCTTGGGCTCTGATTCCACCCTTGTAAAGTGGGGACAATATCTCCCAGCTTTTAGGACTTTGGAAGATTAACCAAGGTTAACAGCTAAGAAAGGGCTTACACAAGCAAGTGGGTGCCTAATCAAGGTCAGTTCCTTCCTTCCTGGGGTGCAGTGGAGCTGTGCCTGCAATAGAAGTATAAAGTCAGTAGGAGCTGCACAGAAATTGGGTCAGAAGCACAGCTGTGGGCAAATAATTCCTTTCCTGCTCCATCTGGAGTTGGGAGCCAGCAGCTTTGGTAGCCCGAAAACTCACCTGAGTTGACTTCTCCAAAGAGCTTTAAAATTTGAGCAGAAATTTTCAGAGATGAGATTTCAGAGAGAGGAATGGGGTTTCTGAGCCATGCCTCTGCACTGCCCAATTCTGCTCAGATCTGTGCCACCTTCCTCTACCCAGACTCTCAGACTTTCCAAACCCACATCCCTTTTCCCTGCCTTACCTCCTCCTTTCCCTACCCCATCCCCACCCAATCCACAACTCTATCCTTGTCAGATCCCTAACTTTGACTACACTATGGAGGTATGGGGATAGGAGGTCTGCTTCACTCATCATACTGGAAACTCCCCAAAGGTAAGGTTTTGGTCTCCCTCAAATCTGGGCTCCTTGAAGCATGTGCCCCTGACTCCTTCTTGCCCTCTCCTGGGCCTGGGCTGGCTCCCAGAGGTCCTGAGCTAAGCCAGCTGTTCTTCAACATCCCAACTAAGTCTGCACACCCTCCCTCCACAGCTCCCTTCCCCATTCCTCGCTCCAATTCCTCATCCTGCCTGGGAAGCCTCCTAGCCGCCCCAGGTTGGCTGGATTAGGGGGAACAGCAGAAGAGACTGGCGTCTGTCAGGGCTTGGGAAAGGATGGTAGACGAAGGTCTATGCAGGCCCTCTCCTGGGTGGGGGAGGAGGAATCCAGATGGAACAGTCTCCACCTGTTCCACCCACCCAGCTCCAGGCAGAGCCAGCATCTCCTAGCAACGGTTGGGTAGCAGGGGTCTGGGAAGAAGGTGGGGGCTGAGAAAGCGGGGTGGGGAACAATGACATCATAAATTATCCCCAGCCTCTCCCTGCCAGCCCACTCCTCCTCAGTTGAGAATGGCCTTTTTCTCTCCATCTGCTCCTCATTCCAGATTCCCTTAGCAAAGCTGGGCCTTGCTCAGGATCCCTTGTAGATGCTCCTCTAGGTCAAGATGACCATTCTCTCAACCTTCTGCTTGAGTCCAGAGGAAGGAAAGATTCTCACCATTCCAGGATTTCTCAGGGACCCTGTTGGAACCTCCCAATGGTGAGAGGGGAGAGTGTGCCTTCCAGAGGCTCCCCGTACCCTCAAACCTTGGGAGACTATCACTTTCCAGGGGTCTCTGGCTCACTTCTTTCTTTGGGTGAGGATGGGGCCAAGGAAGGGGGATTCCCAAGCATTTGGTGACATTGACTCCCCTTCTCTAAATAAAAGATTTTAGACCTGAGGCTCCTAAGTCTTTAAGGGCACTTGGACCTCTCACCAAGTGAGCCAAGTCTCAGTTTCCCTATCCCAACAGCTGGAGTCCAGGAAGCCCAGACAAGTGACCAAAGGTGGGTGGCAGTTTCTTCTTTACTCCTCAAATCAGTCATGTCCAGCCAAGGGTCAAGGAACTGATGCTTCAGCAGTACAGATCTGGGTTAGACATCGGGAAGGACTTCCCAAGACAGGCATAAACAAGATCATGGAGCTTCCTGGTTGAAAAGAGGAAAAGTCTGTCATAGAAACAGGAAATTAGGTGGGAACCTCTTAAATTTTATCTCATTATTGTTTCTTAGCCATATTAAATAATACCTGGGAGTATTTTTTATTTTATTTATTTTTAAAAAGAAGGAAAGGGAGAGAGAAAGAAAGGAAGAGAGTCAACGATGTGTCAGAGAAACATCAATCAGTTATTTGTCTGTTGCACACCCCCAACGGGGCGCCTCGTCCACCACCCAGGCATGTGCCCCAACCAGGAATCGGCTGACGACCTTTCTATTCACAGGCTGACACTCAATCCAGTAAGCCACACCAGCCGGGGTTGGAGTATTTAGCACAGAACTTGATATACAGCAAGTCTCCATTTGGGCTATTTTAAAAAATAATATATTAATATGGATCGATATCAGAAGGAAGGAATAAATCCCTGGAGACCTATCTGCCATCCTCCAAGAACCCATGGGACAATCCAGATATGAGGTAGCACTCTGAGTACAACATGGCAGCCAATTGCCATGGCAACAGCAAGGGTCTGGTTGGTTGCAGGGCAGTGCCAGGAAGCCAGTTGGTGCCAGATGGATGAGCCCAGAAGATAGCCCCAGCCGGGTGAAGCTCATAACCCTGTGCCCAGGGCTGTCCCTCCATATGCCAGTCTCTGCCTGCTCTTTCCCTCCAGAGTGAAAGGCTTCACTGCTGTCCGTGGGGGATGATGCGAAAAACCAATCTTCCTCCCAATTCTTGCATGTACAACAAAGAATGATCATTTAGAGACAAAAGCCCCCTCCTGTGCGAAGTCTCCCTGGACCATGGGCTGAGGTATCTAAATACATGTGAACTTAGCTCACTCCTGAGCTATGCTGAGGAACCACAAGACCAGGGACTTGAGAGGGTCCTGAGTGGCAGGGCTTGGTGTACATGTGCTCAGTGGAGGCCACGATGTCTGGCTAGAATTCTCTCTGGAGAACTGAGATGAGGGCTTCAGGGAGAGAGCAGAGTGGGTTAGGGCAATGGGAGAAGCTGAGTTCCACTGCCCCCTTCCCAGGACTGCTGTGTATATTTCCCCCTGGAAGGCCAGGGGGAAGTTTTTCCTGAGGATGAAAGAACCTGCAGTCAAAGAATCTCCCACCTAGTTGTTAAAAATTGCCTCTCATACCAATCTCGGCAAAATGCTGAAATGCTTGAGTGGTCCACAGTGCCCAGTGATGCTTCCCAGACAGCCTTCATCACGAGCCCCACCGAGTCCCTTCACTCTCCCCGCCACCCCCGCCCTCATTTCTAAACCCTGGAAGCCTTCCCTGACAGCCCTCCCATACCTGCAGTGCCCCCACCCCCGCTGAATATTTGCACACACCTTTACTAAACTCTCACTTCCTCCAGCCCATCTGACCCTCACGAGAGCCTTGGGAAGAGGTCAGTAACAGTAAGTGGCTTGTCTAAGGTCACCTGCTAGTAAGGGAGGAAAGCCAGAATTTGTCCTGCTAAGCCTGTCTGATTCGACTCAAAAAGCAAAACCCCCTTGCCCTGGCTGGTGGGTCAGCTGGCTGGAGCGCAATCCCCATACACCAAGACTTGTTCGGGTTTGATCCCTGGTTGGGGCACATACCTGGGTTGCTAGTCCTTCCCTAGTTGGCAGGCATATGGGAGGCAACCAATTGATGTTTCACATCTATGTTTCTCTTTCTCTTTTTTCCCCTTCTTCTCCCTTTAAAATCAATAAAACATCCTCAGATGAGGATTTAAAAAAGAAAACAACTTGTTTTTGTTGTCCTTCCTGTGGACAGAGACCCCCTGTCAAATTTGTGAGCAGCCTGCAGGCTGGGGTTGTGTCCGCTGTCATCCTACTGATTCCAGGGCCCCAACACGAACACTTATTAGAAGGGGCAGCATGTATTAGGGGTTGGAGGTAGGGGAGATGGCCTGTCTATCCACACTTTAGACTAGCAATCAGTAACATAGGCCAGAGAGGCGGAAAGCCTCTTTGGGGGAGGACAAGGTTGGGTGTGGAGACTGAGGTGGCCTGGAGACTCCTTTTCAGCTCTGCTCAATCTTGTCTTTCCGTCCTCCCAACGCAACCCTCGCTGGAGGAGGAAGCCTGTGCCAGAGATGGAGTGGAACTGAAACTCTTCTGGGAAGATGAGAGACTCGGGGTGGAGACAGCCTCGGAAGCACGGGAGGGCATGTGTGTGGGCTGGGGAAGGGAGGCTGAAGAGGCCTGGCAGGGTGTGGAGTTACAGCTGGGAAGAAATGGGAAGGTGGTGGGAGCCACCATGCCTGTGACACCCAGGCCAGGTCTCAGATTCTTTTTCCTTCCTGGAGCTGGTTAAAGCTTAAAGCCAACCCTCAGGACTTCCCTCCTCCAACCCTATTCCTCTCCGCTGCCAATGGGCCCCCTAGGAGCGGAGCCCCCTCACCTGACAGGGCCACTTCCATGGCCACTCATAGAGGTCTTTGTACAGAGGCTGGGCCTAGGGACGGGGCTGTAGCCAGCTCCTCCTACTTACACTCCACCCCAGTGCCCAGCAACGTGGCCAGTCGTCATCTCCTCAGCTGCCTCTCCAGCCTCTCACCCTTTTCTCTAGAAGAATCCACTCAGGGCCTTGGGCCACCCCTGGATACCCTTTGCTCCTTCTGTCACTCCCTCTTCCAGAAGTTTTTAGGACTGAACCTACTTCTCTGTTCTTCACTCCAGTCCTCAGCAGCCCATCTCCTGTCCCGACCTCAGGGCACTCATTGTGCTGGGGACCAATCTTGGCTTCTCCATATCTCCCCCAGAAAGAGCTCCTGTAAGGCCACTGTGTGTGTGCATGCATGCATGTGTAGTGTGTGTGTGTGTGTGTGTAAGGGGAGCATTCTAGTGGGGGAGAAACAGAGACCTTTCCTCACATAGCTTCCAGGCTTTTCATATGTTTCTTCATTTATTCAGAACTAGCTGAGAGCCAGTTCAGTATCTGGCTGGGTGCTGGGCTTAGTGGGCAGCTAGATGGGGCTGTCCTCATGCCTCCTGGGAGTGGTTATGTGCTGGTCTTCCACCATACCCTGCGTCCAGCATCTCTAAGTATGTCAACTAGTTTCCCAGTAGATCTATCACTTCCAGTCCCCCTGGTAGAGCACATAGGCTCTTAATAACCAAACTCCTGCCCCCATTTCCTACCTCCTCCTAGCCCAGGCTCCCCAACACACCAGGCTCTTCCTACCTCCTTGCCTTCAAGTAAGCTGTCTACTCTCCACCACCCACTTCCTCAAATTCCTTAGACTGACAACCCCCTGCTTCCCTTTTATTCCCTTATCTTTTATCACTTATCCTCTAAAAGGCCCCTCCTCCAGGAAGCTTTCAGGAATGAGACGGAAGTGATAAAAGGGAAGAGTGAAAAGAAAGGGGGAGGAAAAAGAGCTCATAGCTGAACCTTGGGGAACACTTTTGGCTGGAGAACTGGCTGACCCAGAGGACTGGATGGACAAAGCAGAGAGAATAATCAGGGATGTAAGAGAAGAATAAAGGCCGAGGGAGAACGCAGACTGGGTATCCGTGTGAAATGTTCCATAGAGGTCGCCAGGCGGAGCCAGGACTGTTGGGTCCAGCTGAGGAAGCTGCGAGTGGTCCAAGAGGGCGCCGTTTCAGCAGTTATGCAGACAGAAGCCAGACTGCTGGGCTGAGGAGGGAAGACTTGGAGGTTCACTTCAAGGGCACTGCAGCCCTTCACAGGCCCCAGAAAGACCCTCAAAATGGCGGGAGACCCTGCGTGTCCACACATTACTCTCCTCCTCCTGCTAGTACTTCCAGTTCTGAGTCCTCCAGTACTTTTTACACTACCCACAGCCTGCCAGGCCTCTGACCACTGGTGCTCTGGAACCAAACCCAGGGCAGAGGCCTCTCCACCACCCCTGCTCCCTCCCGGGTGAGGCTTGCATCTCTTCTGGGGTGCCATTCCTCCTCTCTCCCTCCTTTCTTCTTTCTCCATCCTCTCTCCCCAACCCCTCTCGTGGGAAGACTCAACAATGTTCCTGATCAACCAGAATGTTGAACCTCACCTCCCTCCGCGTCCACCAGCCAGGGGGGCGCTCAGCCTGCGTCTGTCCAGACGCCGTTTCCGCCGGCTACGGATGATGGCAGCATCCCCCTGCTTCCGTCCCCGCAGCCGCTCTCACAGCCATGCCTCCGACCCCGGCCCCTTTCTTTCTGGAGCCCGAGCCCAACAAGGTGGGGGGCCAGGCTGGGGAGCCAAGACCAGAGGAAGCAAGACAAAAAAGGACAGAAAAGCCGGCCCCTTGGCATCTTTCTTTGGCATTTGAGCCCAGCTTACGGAGGGAGGGCAGAAGGGAAGAAAGAAAGTAGTGTGAGTTTTTATTTCTGTCCTCTTCCTGCCACCTCCCCCCACTACATACACACTTTGATGAAAACAAAATCTCTCCCCTTTTTTCTCTTCTCCACCTCCCTCCCCCTTTTTCCTGGCTCCTACCAAAAGCCTCCTGGAATGCAAATGAGCTGTATTATGCAAATCTATGCAAATCGGGCTTAACGAGCGGAAGGAGGAGGCAGAATGCCTAATGAGTAATGGCGGAGGGGTGCAGATGGAAGGTGGCAGGAATGACCCCGTCTTGTTCATTCCCACAGCCTGGAGGCTTGCTAGGGGTAGGAAGTATCCTTCACTAATGACTATGCACAAGGCAAGGCCCTATCGCTTCATCTGAGAAGGCCTAGGTGGCCTTGGCTATGGGTAGGGGATGCAGAGAGCTTGGGAGGAAAGAGAGTTAAGTACAAGGGACTGGTGCTCACTTGCACAGCCTTGCCCAGAGACTCTGGAAGCACCAGCTTCCCACCCTTCAGCTCTAGTTGCTGAAAAGAGGGTGATGCTTATGCACACCATGGCTTGTGCATCAGAAAGAGGATTCCCAAGGGAAGATTCCCAGCTAGACCCAGGTCGTTCCTGGGAGTGGGGAGGGTGAAAGCTGTCTCTATGTGCTCTAAAATGGTGGGGGGGGGGTGGAGTGGTTGCCATGGCAACATAGCATGGAACACCCACCTCCCCAACACCCAGCCCCAGAGGACCTAGGAGTGGGGGGGCAGGATAATAGATTGACACCCCCTGATGCCCCCACCACCTGGCACTGCCAGTCGGAGATGGCGCCATCAAATCCTGGAGAGAATGGCCCCTTTGTTTGTAAGCTCACTGTGTTGGGGGAGCAGGCCAGGGCACACAGAAGGGCATTTCCCAGGCCCTGTTCCAGTTTGCATGACTCTTGCTGGCCTCTGGAGACTCCTTGTGGCCATTCACTGACCTCTGTGCCCTGGCAGATGGCTGCCCCTGTGCCTTTTTTCCCATGGGCTTGCCAGCTACTGTAGGTATGCCATCCCCTGTGCTTCTCCCTCCAAACCCCTCAAATAAAGACAGCAGTCAGTTGCACCCCTTCCTGGCTTGTGTGGACATGTAGACATCTCATATGCCCAGATATGCATCCTGTCCTTTTTGTATGGGGACAATCTTTGAACTCTCCCTACCAGCTTTAGGCCAGCTACTTCCAACTCAGGCAGGGAGACTCCAAAGGAGGCATGAGACATAACAGCCTGATGGACCAGGCTGAAATGCAGGAGCCTGGATTGGCAGGGCTGGCATTTCCACTAACCAGCAGAGTGACATTGGTCACACCTTTTCCACTCTCTTGGGATCTGTAAAATGAGGGACATAAGGCTGATGACATCTAAAGCTCATTTTAGCTCTACCTGGTCATTTCATTCTGTATCTCACCTGAATTTAAGTTAAATCCTTCTTGAAATCTAACCCTCTCCTTTTTACTGCTGGAGCAGCCTCTCACATTCAGGCTCCCTAACGTGGACAAACCCAATTTCCTGGAGATGGAATGCCAACCGCTCTCAGCCCTTTCCTCTCCTCAAGACTCCACAGTTGCCTGTAAACAACTACCGATTAAAAAGCTAGAATCTTTGATATCTGCCCGTTCAGACAGGAGGGCCCCCTCCTAACCCTCTCAACAGGGGTCAGCTCAGCCATCTCACTCACCGCCCGGGAGCTGTCCGTGGTGCTGGAGGCGGCTCTGACGCACGTGTGGCTGAAAGAAGGTGGGAGGGTGGTGGGGCACCCACCCACCCCAGGTGAAAAGCTAAAGGAAAGAGAAGAAGCAGAGACATTTGGGAACAGTAAGGAAAGGGGTAGATGTATTCCTGAAAAAAAAAAAAAAGTTTCTCCTCTCTGAGAATCTCCAACTTGCCAATGCTACTTTTGCGGGGAGGAAGAGCATAAAAGTCATGGGAACTCTGAACACCCCACCTTTTTATCCCTAATGACTAAAGTGTCCAGGACTAGCTCAGTCCTCATCTGGATCCTACTTAGAAATTCACGGGGAGATGAAGTCATATTTCCTGCACTTGGGGAAAGGCTCAGGTTGAGGGAGTTCACACAGTACAGACCTCTAAACTCCATCCTAAATTCTAAGGCTCCTACAAGGCATTTAAATCAAGATGAGGAAGATACACAGGTGTAGATACACAATCTGTCTGATAGTATGACAAATATCAGGAGCTTGGGAGAAAAGGGAAGGAAAATAGAAAAGGGTGTGTGTGTGTTCCAGGCAGAGAGATAAGCCTGTATCAGTGGTTCTTCACCCTAGCTGCATACTAGAAACACTGAGGGAGGGTTTAAATGATACAGAGGCCTCAGCCTCATTCCCAGATACTCTGATTTCATTGGTCTTGAGCTGGGACTAAACATTAGTTTTGTTTTGTTGTTGTTTAAAAAAAACTTCCCAGCTGATTTTAGCACATAACTAAGTTGAAAATTGCTGTCTTAGAAGAAAGCAGAATTGAAAAGTGCAGGAGCTATTCCTGATCAGGTGGGAGAAAAGGCAAAGCTAGGGCCTCTGAAGAAGACAATGAACAGGGAAGAGGACAAGAATGTGTCTCTTCTAGAGCTCCTGTTGGCCTGGAGACCAGCTCAGGTGGTGGGCTTGTCTTTTCTGTGCTGTGAAAACTCAAACCACCCCAAGGCAATGAGATGAACTGCAGAGACAGGGAATGGGTGCAATGACCTCAAGGGTGTGCTTCTCCCATTCACCCAGAAGGTCCCCAGGGAGGCAGTTGTGGAAGGTAAACAGCAACAATGGTCTTTTTCAGTGTCCAGATTCCAACCCTTCAGCTCAATTAGCAGGCACAGCAAACAGCAATTCAGCTTTCTTCAGCTGCTGTCATAACAAACTCAGTGCAGCCTTAATGGGGGATTAGGGCAGGAGGAGGGGGGTTTTACTCTGAGTCCTGGGAGAGCCTGGGTAGCAATGAAGGGTTCCCTCTTTCTCTCACTTCTCTCCTATCTCAATATGTACTCATTCACCTTTACCCTCCATAACCCTCCTCATTCTTCTCAAAGCTCCAAGAATGTTTTTATAGTCTTGTGTCCTCTTTCCCTCCAGTGATTTTTAAAGGATTAACCTAAAATCACTTATCTCCTAGGAAAGTTGGCATACCCTGCTTCTGGATGAGACAGTGCCACAATACCCCAAGATCTCTGAGGTCTCAACAGCAAAGGAAAGAAGGTGGAAAGGTCAATCAGGTTATGAGGAAGGTGAAGAAATGAGTATCAGTATTTCCCCTCCCAAACCTTGGAAAATGCAGACTTCAAGAAGGATGTCCAGATGAAGAGTGCAGTGGTGCCAGTGCTTTTCTTGTGGGTTGCCAATCTTGGGAATCCAGGTAGGGGTTGGGGAGGTAGGGGTTGGGAGGCAAGAGGAGAGAAAAACAGCCCTTCTTCAAGTCACTCAGCAATGAAGAAGAGTCTGCATGCTGATAGGCAGGTCTCTGGTTTGTTAATTATACCTACTACCTAACTGGTCCTTTAATTTATTTTTAAGTTCTTTTTAAAGATTTTATTTATTTATTTTTAGAGAGAGGGGAAGGGAGGGAGAAAGAGAGGGAGAGAAACATCAATGTGTGGTTGCCTCTCATGCACCTCTTACTGGGGACCTGGCTGGCAACCCAGGCATGTCCCCTGACTGGGAATTGAACTGGTGACCCTTTGGTTTGCAGGACAGCACTCAATCCTCTGAACTGCACCAGCCAGGGCTGGTCCTTTAATTTAATAAGCTGTGTTTTTAGTAACTATAGAAGCTTAATGGAATAAATTTGGAATTGTCATTTATACATGCCTTATCTCTCTATCTACGTAAGTCAGTTTGCTGATCATAGGTACTCTTACAAACAAGTGGTAAGATCCATGGAGGAGAAAAGATACATTGGTCATTCTGCCATATGAACTCCAGCCTCTTCCCTTAACAGGTTTCCCAAGGACTGTTCATCCTCTCCCCAGGTTTCAGACACTGCCTACCCAGGTCCCAGGAGTCCTTCCTTGACTCCCAAAGCTATAAAAGTAGGATAAACTTCCTCAAGTTTAAGTGCTTTGAGCTTCTCAGTCAAGAATATGCCAAAGACATGTCCTTTTTGCATTCTGAGATCAATTACATGCTTTCAAAGAGTCATTCCAAACTGTAGCCTTTAACCCTTCTGCAATGTAAGAATTACTCTCTATCCACAGGTATTATAGTATATTATAGAATCTTCCATGTAGAATTCTTTATTTGCTTCACATATCAACCCGAGTATATACATTCTTATAACCATCATATAAACATCCAGGATGAGGCTCAGAGCTCTGCATAAGTTATGGCCCTCGAAGACAGACCTGGGGTCAGTCACATTTGCTCTTCTATTTCTGCCCCTCCCCAGGCTTGCTGGTTGTGGTGACTGTGGAAGAACATTTCAACAAGATCCCTTCAATGCCTAGAATTAGGAAACTTTTGTCTCTGGATGACAGTATGAGTGATAATGTAAAACTTGAGTCAGATACTTAGGAAGAAGTTACCTTTGAACTCCTGGACTCAGAATTCAGTAATGGGTATTGGGATGAAGGGCTGAGGACAGAAATGTATAAAGAAACCATCTTAGCCCTGGCTGGTGTGGCTCAGTGGACCAAGTGCTGGCCTTCAAAATGAAGGGTTGCGAGTTTGATTTCCAGTCAGGGCACATGCTTGGATTGCTGGCCAGGTCCCCAGTCAGGGGCATGTGGGAGGCAGCCAATTAATGTATCTCTCATATATCAATGCTTCTCTCCCTTTTTTCTCTCTCTCTTCCCCTTTCTCTAAAAATAAATAAAATCTTAAAAAAAAAGAAAGAAAGAAACCAGCTTAGAATTTGGTTTCCAGTAGGAATAGATGGATATCACAAGATCTGAAGAATAGAACTAAAAATTCTTGGACACAGACAGACGTGTTATGATACAAAGAAAGAAATTTCCTAACTGATAACTGGTGAGGCCCTTCTCAGCCCTTTTGAAGACAACTTTCCTGCACACCATTCCATCAGTTCTCATCCTGGGTTTAACTGGAGGAGCTGCTGCTTTGTGTGAAGGTTGGGGGAGGCAGAAAGCCTCAGTGGAGTCCTCGTGATGTCTCCATTTGGTTAAACCCCCACTTAATTCCAGAGTGTCTGTTCTGCCAGGGGATTTACACCCATGTGTAGCCAGGCACCCTTACCACATGGCAGAGCCCCCTGCCCACCCTGGATCACACACATCCCAACTGCATGCCACTGAGTGTCTGACATCACACGCAGCCACACACAGCTCACAAGCACAGTCGCCCACTGTTCCTACAACCCTGTCCACACACCTGCAGGCACACACAAGGCTGACACACACCCTCACCCCCACATCTTCCTGGCCTCTGTTCCCCCTTTCCACCGCAGCACTTGTTTTCTAGAGTGTAAACCCTCAACCCACGAGTTCCTTCAGCCCATCTATTCCCTTTTGGAGAGTCCATGGTCAAATGTTCTAACAGGACACCATGATCATAACACAGACCCCTTGTGCTTAATCATACAGATGCTAAGTCTCATGAGGATGAGCCTCAGCAGATCCCAAGTCCCTATTTCCAACCAGAAACATGAGAAGTTAAAAAAAAAAAAAGACCTATTTTTCTTGGCACTTCTCATCAGATGCCAACGCCCTTCAGCCCATGGTCACCACCAGGACTTGTGTCTGTGTGGCCCTTCCCTCTTCCCCGATGCACTGATCCTCCTCAGCTTAACCCCAGTTTAGTGTCCTCACCTCACTCTCCAGATCCTCTCACAGGCACATAAACCAGTGGAAACAGCATGGGGCTTTAAACTGATAAACAGAAACTCATTTGAGTCTGTGGTTCCTCATCTGTAAAACGGAGTTGCCAACCAGCTACCACACAGTGTGGGAGCTCAAAGGCAGGGACGTAGGTGGAGCGCTGTGACCTGAAAGCCCTGGTGTGGTGCTCAGGGCTGTCGGTCCCCCAGACACGCTCCCTTCCTCCTTAACCTTGTCTGCAACTGCCTGCCTCAAAAACAAGACCTCCAAGATTCCAAACAGCTGAAAAAGCAATAGGCTGTTAATTTCTTCTTCCTCCAGACCTTTGGCGGAAGAAAATAAGTACTCTAGGCTCTCTGAAGCACAATTGTTTTAGGTTGGATTCCCTAATATTTCTCCTACATAACATATACTTTAATCATAATCTTCTAGCTATGAAAAATTCCTGGGAGGAATTTTTAAATTTATAATGGAAACTGGAGTACAGACTGCACAGTCATTTTTTCCAGTTCTCCTGTCCTCTTTTTACTCCTCACTGCCCTGCCCGAGTCCTGGAACGCCGGGAGGGGTGGGATGGGCCGGGAGAGGCGATGGACGAAGAGCGGACCACTTCCACTTTGGCCACATTTACTTCCATTTTACCAAGTGACTCTAGACTGTGTTCCTCTTGACTGCACCTAAATACTCTTTTGCTTAAAATATTTAGGTCAGGCCAGATAAATGGATTCTTTTAGGAATGGCCCTGGTTAATCTCTAATTCTTTGCTTTCTTTGGGCAGCATAAATACTAAGCTACACATTCCTTTGTGTTTGGGCTCTCTGAGGCCATTTTCTCTAGGAGATGATGATGATGGTGAGAGAGAGAGAGAAGGGTGGGAAGGTGGGGTGTCCTGAAAGACCCCGATTCAGCCCCTTGGATCAGTGAAGAGAAAGCTGGCATGAAAAGCTTTTCAAGACGTGGGACTCAGATCCTGGGTTGTAAGGAGGGACGAATATGAAAACAAGGGAGGTGAGAAATACTCTGCACTCCTTGCCCCCAAACCCAGACTGAGCAAAACTGTCCCATCCTGTCCTCTTTCTGAGCAAATCCCGACCCAGTATCTCTAGCCCTGTCTCCACTTGTCGCCACTTCGCCACTCTCAGCTCACAACCAGACCGGGTAGACCTATATGGCTTCAGAGAGCCGTAAAAGCCAAGGCCGGCGTTCTCAGGTCACCTCCCACAGCGTTCTCAGACCCCGCCACTGCAGTAGCTGTGGGCAGCCCGCAGGAAACTGTGTGCCAGACCCCGGGGAGGAGGCCTGGGCAGGGAGCCCCGGGTGCTGTCCGGAATAACCCTGCAACCAGGCTTCAACAGAGCCTCCCTTGGATCAGCTTCCCCAGCAGCGGCCCAAGCCACAGACTGCCAGGAAAGGCTTCAGATCGAGAGGGAGCCACGACCCCTTTTTTGCTTCCCAGCTCAGCGCGCTGGGTCACTGCACCTAGCAAACGTGCAATGGGACAGAGACTCCGACCTGCGCAGAAGGCAGGAAGTCGCCGGGACCGACGTGGTCTCGGGCTCCGGCCGCCGCGTCCTCTTGCCGCCGCCTCCAGTCCGTGGGTCCCCGCGGCTCCAGGCCCTCGCTCAGCCCCCGCCCCCCGCGACCGCTTTCCCGGGGCCCCTCTGCGCAGTGTATGGGGTTATTTTTACTTTCGGTTATCTAGCTTTATGAAGACTCCACACCACTCATACAGCTAGATAACCAAAGATAACAACCAACCCCGCCTCCTGGCGCCGCCGCCTCTTCCACGCCGCCTCTCCGCCGCCGCCTCCGGGCGGCCCGCCGGTGAGGGTTGGGGGAGGGTACAAGGATGGAGGGGGGGGCGGAGAGAAAAACAAAACGGAGTCGAGACTGAAAGACTCAGAGGCACGGGGACACAGACACGGCAGAGACCGAAAAGGGCGTGGAAAGGACGTGACAGGCGGTGGCGTCGAAGTCCGGGGATCGCCCGGGTCCCGGACTCCAAAGCTTCCAAAGGCCGCGTTTCCCGCTCCCCATTCGAACCGGAGTGGGTGTCCCTCTGGTCCTGCGGGGGAGGGACTCGCGGCTTTCGGGCCACCCGGGAAGGCAGCAGGCATCGAGGCGAGGCCTCCCAGCCTCACCGGGTCTCCACCGCCCTCCGCAGAAGACCTAGGGCGCACCCCACGGCCCCAGCCTTAGAGACTCTCGCTGAGGGGGGCGTAGTGGGAGGCCTGGGGCCGGCCCCACGCGCGAAGGTGGTGGAGGCGGAGCGGAGTTCGTGCGGCAGAAAGGGCTGGATCCCGCAGCCGACTCAGGGGGAGCTGGCAGCGAAACCAGGGGTAAAGCCCCGGAGGCGCCCCAGTAAGAAACAGGGAAATCCCGGCAACTCCAAGAGAGGGAAGCCGGTGGGGGCGGGGTGGAGGCAGCCCGGGGACTTCCAGGCAGGACTCTCCGGGAGGGAAGGCGGGGGCACAGACCCTGCCGGAGAAGGGATTCGGGACAGCTCCCGAGAGATGGAGTGCGGGAGGAAAAGTGGAGGGCGGGCGGCGCAGGTGAGCCGAGTCCCAGGCCCTGCAGGGCTCCCCGGAGAAGCGGCTCCGACAATCACCCGGGGCGGTGAAAATGGCCGGGGGTTCTGGGCGAGCGGTTCCCTAGCGGTTGGCGACGGCTCCGATCGGGAGCGAGAATCGTCCAGAAGGTCCCGGGAGCCCCGAGGAAGAAGTGGGGCTCGGCCGGCCTCTCGTGGCGGACGCACAGGCACTCTGGATGCCCACGCGCCCGGCCCCCTCGGGCCTTGAGCCGGCCAGGCCACTTACATCGAGCCCGAAGCGCCTATCCGTGCTCCCAGACGCTGTCCTCTGGGCCCTTCCCGCCCACGGAGCTCCAAGGCCCTGGGTCCTGGGTGCCAGGGATCAGCAGGGCCAGGGTGGATGCGCCCACCCGAATCTCAGCCTCTGCGGTGCAGAGGCGAGCAGGGTAGAATGGGTCTCACCTCCCCAGCTCCCTCCTTAGCCTCCGCGGCGGCGCTGGCCCCGGCGCTCCGGCTCCGGACTTTTCATTCATCCTTTCGTGCTCCCTCCCCAGGCCATCCTCTGATTGGCTTCACCGAGTCTGACGTCACCACCTCGTTGCCCCTCTCTGGCCCCGCCCCTCCCCTGCCCTGTTTGAGCTGAAGCGCGCAATTGGGGCACCCCACCCCCAAGAATGGGTGGAAGGCGGGGTGGGGAGGAACTACTATGTCTGCGTGCTGATTCCCAACCTCTTGCTGCCTCATTCATCCCCCACACCCTCCTGCCATCTCCACCCAGTCCTTTGCCATTTGCGGCTTTGATACCCAACCTCACTCTTTTTGTAGGTTCTACATTTTCCATTCTGGCCCCAGGTATATTGCACCAGGATCAGCGCTCAAAGGTGGAAAAGACAGCTGAATGATGGAGACTCTATCCTTAATTGCCTCCTCTCATCAGGATATTCTTTGTGCTTCTCGGGTTCTGATTCCTCCCAGACTGTGATCCTAATCTTTTAGGACGGGAGCGAACTTTTCTTGTTGGTTTTCAGCCCAAAACAGTGAGGGAAAGATTCGGGAAGTTTGAGACTCTTACTGGGAGACGTGGAGTCCGAGCGAAGCTGGGCCTCCTTGTTCGTCGTGCAGAAAGGGGAACACCTCTTGAACCTGTTCACAGCGCCTGAGTTCAGGTGGGGGAGGCCGAAGGAGCACCCCAGCTGGCATTAGCCTAGGCAACACCCGCAGATTTGGACCCCTCCATAGGGGCCTATTTATCACCTTCCTTTCCTTCCCTACCCTGTATGACTTCCCCCTCGATTCTGGACCCCTAGCCAGGTTCCATCTCCGCGTGACTGAGAGCTGGGGTAACAGGGAGAAAGATCACTCCCAACCAAGGTTTCAGGCTCCGGCCTTTCCTGATCTTGCCAGGAGATTCAGAGCAGAATAAAGCCTCGTCCCAACCCAGGGTGGCAGAAGCTGGTGGCAGGCAGGATTCAGATTCTCAGCCTGGCTACCTGGTAGGGCTCCAAAAACCAGCTGCCCGTCACCTAGCTGAACCGCTGTGCTTTCCAGGGAGCAGTTCAAATCTACTCTAGGCCCCTTTTCTAAAAAAAAAATACGGTTTAGAAACCTGATCTGTCTACCTGCTCAACATGGGCTGTACTTATCACTAGGGCTCTTTGAACACTACACCAACAGGCGTGCACTCAGAGGCCCCCCCAGTCTGGCCATCAGGCCTGGCCAGACTGTTTTATCTGCCCGAGTCCCATCTCTGCACACTCTAGGACAAAGCCTGGCCTAATTGCCATTCACCTTGGTTAGATACAAGCCAATGGTCACTGGGTTTCATTTGGTGCTTCCCTCAAAGATTGGAGAATGTCTGAATAATTACTGCATGATTGTGAGGCAGAGGACACTACGAAACAGGATGAAGCCCAAGGACCATGTTTCCCCACCAGCAACGGGCTGCCTAATTCCCCCAGCCTGGGGCATTCTCAGGACTGTGCTTGGTGCAGCTTTCCCCTGTGTCAGCCTCCACAGCACCTCAGGGCCCTTACTCCCAGAACTGGAAGTACAGGGGCCATGGTGTGGAGTGAAAGAAAGAGACAGAGTCCACTCCTTACTTTGTTTCCTCCTGCCCCTCCCACTTACAGCTCAGAATGGAACACTGGAGGAGTGTCCCAGTCTCTGTTGCTCCAGTGCAGTTGTGGGAAGACAGAAACCTCCCCAAACACTCTCACTGGTAGGTCTACCCTGCTGGGATGCCGCTACATGCATTCCCTAAGTGCCTCCCTCACACCAGGCCCCAGAGGAACTATAAGCCCTGATGCCTTTCCTCTTTGTGTCTACAAACCTCCTCAGATATGTTTCAGTACAGCACCTCACAACGCTTTATAGGGCACCAAATAATCTCTAGACATTCCAGCAAATCTAAATAGGGTCTATGCTTCTTCAGACCCACCAACAACTTCCTCTACAAAGATTTCCCCATTTGCCCTCCCATAAGATCCCTTAAAAACAGCTTAAGTGAACCTTTCTCCCCCTCCTTCCTCCCTTGACCCAGTGCCTGGAAGGCTGGGGCCACCTTGTGGGAAAGAGCTGGCTGTCCTGCTAGCTAACACTGTCCCCTTTCTTCTCTGTCACCAATTTCCAATCAATTCTTCTGCCCTCTGTGGGGCCCAACCTTATTCCCAAAGCCCCATACCTTGGCCTGTGCCATCCAGACAGTGTAGCAAGAGGCAGCTGGGGTCAGCATGAACCACCTTCTGTTTCAGCAACTGCTATATTTTTGTTGGGGACGGGGAGGATAGAAAAGTCTCCTTGCCCAGCAGAAACCCACCCCCATCTCCACCCCAATTGGCCAAATTAGACTAAACTGGACTTCCTCAAAACCAAGGTCAGGAGAGAAATGGGCAAATATCTAAATTTCCCCAAGTAGCTCAACAAAGAGCTAGATCCCCCTGCCCCTTATTGTAGCTTTGGGTTCTACACAGGTACCTCAGCCTAAGCAGAGAGTCCAAATGTAAGGAGGCCCCCACAAAAGAAAATGGAGATTAATCTAAATTGTCCTGGTACTATCTGCTGGAATCCCCCTCTCTGTCCAGATTCCTGATGAAGTAACTGTTTGGCTTTGTCTGGGTGGACAAAAGAGTTGACAACCATCCTCTCACCACTTCTGCTCGGGGATGAAGGTGAGCAGGGCATCTGTCTTTCCCCCAGTGGAGACGGGGAGACAGGGTGGGGAGGAGGCAGATAGCTGCCCGCCATCATGTCCACAGGGTCGGTTTGTGTATTAAACCATGTTGCTCCAGTTTCAGAAGAGAAACAGGCAGCAAATGAGACAAGCCCTCAAGAGCAGAGGCAATTTCATATGTATTCAAATTGTCATGAAAGGTGAGCAAGTTATGAGTTCAGGGGGGACTGACAAAATGTGTGTCCTGTGCGATCTGTGGCAGGTGAGTGTGAGAGGAGGGGGGAGAGGTTGTGTCTATTGTGTGTCCTGTGTTAGTGACTCTTAGGCAGCTCCTTAGACCAGAAGAAACCCTTCTGCTAACTAGAATTGGATACAGCAGGCCTGTACGTTGCAAAATGGGTATGTTAGGTCCCCGCTGTGCTTGGTGCACCAGCCTCAGTCTCCCTAGAAAGGCTTCAGTTGGAGTCCTTTCTTCCTCTGCTTCCCGCACACAGCACAGTCCACTGCAGGGTTCTCGGGAGGGATGGTCTGCAGACCCCACCCCAAGTCCTTCCAGGGAGATTTTGGGGCACTATGCGGAGAGCACCCCACATTCCTGGTGCTGGTCTGAGTCTGTAACTGTCTCAGCCTAGGAGACCGCATTCTTCACCAGTGCCCATCCCCACCTGGTCCCTGCCATCCTCGTGCCTGCCCGTTGTCTGTATGCCTGAAGAGGCCCTCAGATAGAAGAACCGCCTAAACTGTGATCTCAGATGCAGCTGTTGGACAGATATTTATAATTTGGGTTCCAAAATATACATTGATATTAAGTCACTCTCTTGAAGTAGTCAAGTAATTAAATAAAAAGGATATTTTTCTTTATTTTAATTATCAGGTTAATTTCCTTAATGATACAGATGAAAGCTGCATTTGGAGGAGGGCAGGTTCAAGTATTTATTCTGTCTTATAAGTGCATCGTTACTATAGACATTATCACACATTATACTTTTGCTATAGAATATTTGCGTTATCTAAGAAATAGTGACTGATAAAGATAAGAATTGGCATTAAAAATGATGAAGCTATGAAAAAATTCATATATTTTTAAATCTCCACATAGGCAGATGAAATTAGAGGGCATGGAGACATAATCAAAAGATTTCGTCCCTGGAGACACCACTCTCCCCTCCCCAGGAAAGTGTTTCTTTCTGCTGTGGAGAGGCTAGCTTGAGCATTCTGCAGGCCTGTGTAAACACCGCCTCCCCTATCTGCTCCCAATTGTCTTTGAACCCACAGTCTGTGCACTTGCCTAAGAGCCCTATGGAGTCAGGGAGGTGAGAACCAGGTGACAGAGATGGTAAAGGGTCGGTTATCAGCAAATGGTCTCCTTGAAAGGCAAAAGCAGGAGCGTGTGAGGACGCTGTGTATGCAGACATGCACACATGTGCACACACACAAACTATCACCTAAGAAATATGCGATGACATCTCCACAGATACTTCCAGCAGGACCACCTCTGGGTCCGAGGCTTCTGCCCTGGCACACACACCCACTCACAGTGGTTTCAGCTCCCCAGGTGCCCAGCCACCACAACCCACACACCGCTCCTTTCTCACCTCTATCAGCCATGAACAGATATCTCTCCTCCCTTCTGCAACCAACCACCTCCCCCAGGTCAACTGGCCTCCATCTTTGCCCTCGGAATCCTGTGATAGAAGGGGAAAGAGTTCCCTGTATCCAGTGCTTCTCTCTTACACAGACGGGCCGCCCGGCGGCCTTTCATGCCTAGGCCACCTTGTCCCATCCCCGTTATCTGTGACTAGACAGGTCTCACTGTATAGTCAGAGTAGACCAAAATCAGGGCTGAAAGCTAGAAGAGACAGGGAGTGGGGTATAGTGAATAAGAAAAAAATGCAGGTGATGCAGGGCCAGCTTCCCTTTTCTCCCATGCCAGCACCATCATAAAATAAAATAAAATAAATACCCGAAATTCGAAGGTGGCCACCTACGATGACACCAGAAACAAATGAGACTTCTTCTCGGATGCCCAGCTCCTGTCAAGGAGAACGCAAGGGTTAAAGTTCGCCGAGTGGCACCAGTCTTCTCTCCCTAACACCCCCCGGCTCCTTGTCATTCTCTCACTTACTCCTTTTCTCCCAGTCTTATGTTTCTAGGACCAAGACAGTCTAGGTTCCCCTCTTCAGTTGCCAGAGCTTGAGACTGCACAAGTACATGGCCAAGCAAGAAAAGCCCAGACATGTGGGGAGGGCCAGGTCCCTGGCCACAGCCTCTCCAGCTGCAGCTCCATCTTGCCTGGAGGACTCTAGCCCAGCCCCATCCTCACAGCCTCCCTCCACTTCCATCCTTAAGGCCCAGGGGTTTGAATGGAGCCTGTGGAGGTGGTTCGGGCCTTCTGACTTAAACCTGCAGGAGTCATTTTCTGCCCAGTGGGGCGATCTCTGATTTCTGCTGCTCATGGCCTCCCAGAAATCATGCTTGAGCCAAAAGAAGGATCTGGGGTCAGGGATATATTTTTGTCTGTCTAGATCTAATTGCATGGTAAATTGTAAAGTGTTATGCAGTTAAGATAGTGCTATGTCTCTAGCTTCCTCCCCCATCTCTGTCATCACCTACTCACCTATCATCTGTCCTTGAAGATCACTAAGGATCTATGAAGACTCATCTCATAGCTACCAGTTTTCTGCCTCTGTTCTCCTCTTTTTCAAATATACAAATGATGTGAATCCAAAGCAGTTTTTAAAAAATTTAATGTTGAGTATGGAACCCAGTCTCAATATTTTATAGTCTTACTTTCCCAGTATTTTGCTTTCTGACTAAATTCTGAATTGAGGGAATGACCTATACATACCAGGTGACCCAGCTAAAACACTAAGAGGGGTGTGTGTGTGTGTGTGTGTGTGTGTGTGTGCGCGTGCATCAGTGAATAAGTCAGTGAATCCTTCTACCTAAAACTCAATTCCACATCTAATTCTTCTTCCCCTTCTTCTTTTTTTCTTTGATTAGTTAAGAAGGTAACATGACTAAATGCAGAGGAAATCAGAGAAAAGGGGAGCTGGGGAACAGGGATAAGCCTTCAATCCAAGCTTTCAATGCCCCCTCCCTACTTCTAACACCCATGAACACCCGCCTGACCCCCGGCCTCTGCCAGCCCATCAAGTCCTTAAACTGTGTTCACACCAAAAAGGAGGGCAGCCCTGCCTCCTAACTTGCAGACTTGCTAGAAGATAAGCACCAGCACACTGGGGATCTTCTGGTTCCTTCTTCCACTCAAATCAAAATGAGTCATGGGGTCCCTGGAACAACTGTAACCTCTCTTCACTGATCTCCGCCCTGGCACCCCCCACACACACAATGCCCAGGGGAACATGGCGACAGGGACCACAGCCCAGGAGGCATGGAACGAATGTGTGCATGTTCGGTGTCTGGCAGCCTCAGCCTCACACAGAAACCTGGCCTCTGAGATACCAGAAATAGTCTGCTGGCCTCCAGCCTCCACTGCCCCACAATGGTCCCTGCCAGTCTCCCAGAAAGCACCATGTGGGTGGGGACTAGGGGTGATAATAGTGCCTTTTTTCTATATTCTCTGGCTTTTCTTAAAAAAAAAAAAAAAAAAAAAAAACCAAGAAATTAAAAAAAAACCCACACTATCCTATGGATCTGATGAGGGCTAGAGTAGGGTTCTCCCCCTTCTAGAACCTAAACATCTCTTCCCAAAACCTCAGCTCCTTTCCCACCTGCCAGTTCCTGGAAAAGGCAAGGGAGAAAGGAATGAAATTAATCTAATTCCTGTAAAATGTTTTTGGATTTTTAAAAACTCTGGTCTCTACCTTTTTGGAAATGTGGCTCCTTTCCTCCCATCCCCACAGTCCCTCAGACTTAGTCCTCCCCTAAAACCCGAGGTCTCTGGGGCAGAGAGGAATAAAAGCCAGTGAGGAAAGGTCAGGAGTCCAAATGCAGAACCATTTTCTCTTCCCTCCCATCCCCACTACAATCTGCCTTCCTGTCTCTCCTCTGGTGTGAGCATTAAGATGTTGGCCCTGTCTTGTAGAGAGAAGGAGGGGGTGGATTAATAGGATCAGTAGTACCATGACCCTAAAGCCCCCCTGAATCCCATTGACAAACTTACTGAGCTGTCTCCCAGTTGGCCAGGGGAGAGGGGAAGGCGGGGGACCAAGAGGCGCTCTGGGGTAGCTGGCCAGGGCACACTGCCTCAGCTGCCAGGTAGATGCCAGGGGAGCAGGAGGTGAAACCCCACTCTGCAACTCCTCCTCCACACACATGCCTCATCCCTCTGGTCACTCTTTCAACCTTTTATCAGCCTTTCCTTTCTGTGATCATTATACCCGCCTCCATTAGTCAGTGGGCAAAGTAGGAAGGTTAGGGCGCCCTGAGTGATTTTAGGAGATCCCTTCCCACCCCCAGCCCAGGTGTCTGAGGGTGTGAAGACTCCCCAGAATGGACTTACCGGGCTTCTGTGAGGAGAGACTGCTCAGTGGCCCCTGCCGCTGGACTGCGCCTCTCTCCCTGCCTCCTAGCCTCTTGTGGAGGGGAGGATGCAGCTCGGATGACGTAGCATCTGCTCTCCATTCAGGAATTTCGCTTGCCTCTTTCTTTCTTTTGCTGCTCTCCCTGGAAAGGCAGCGAAAAGGGGGTGCTGTCCCTGTCTGGAGACACCACTGCCATGACCCAAATAACAACCCACTCTGATGAGCCCCTCCTCCTTCCTCCTTCCTTCTCATGCCTGTGTGGGAAGGGGTCTTTGTCATCTCTACTGTGTTCTACCTCCTCCCTCTGCCTTTTCTAACCTGAGGCAGGATGAGGAGCTGAAGGAAGCTATTGTTCCCCCGGCCACCCTCGTCCCCAGAGGAAGCGAGAGAAAGGGTGCAAAAGAACTGCTCCTGCCCTGTCTCCTTTCAGTTCTAATTCACTTTGGAACTTGAGAGCGTGATTACGTGCTCTGCGGGTGTCATTGGGGAGTGGAAATGATAAAGAGTGATGGAGGACAAAACTTGCCATTTGGAGGCTCAGGGTATTCTAGTCCCTCCTTCCCAACCCCCCCCCCAACTTTCTGTCCCTGTCGGCTCAACTAACCACAAATGGGGATCTTAGCTGTGAAGGTGCAGTGACAATGGGAGATGAAGGCTGAGGGCTCCAGCGCGGGAACGAGGTAGAGGGCGATGGAGGAGTCTAGACGAGAGAAGAGGAGGGGTGGGGCCACAGCATCAAAGTGGGAGATAAATTATCTTGTTCTCAGAGGGGGGAGAGCAAGTTGGGGGTGGTTTCCAAGGCCGGGTCTGATATTCGGTGGAAACTGGGGCCCAGGATGATACAATGGTCCGGTCTCTTGTCTGTCTCTCTCCCCCACCCTCAGCCCTCCCTTTTTCTCCCTCCCACTCTTCCTGGCCTGCATGGGAACTCAGTCTGAGCCTGATGTGACAGACAGCAGGCCTGCATGCTAATGAAGTTTGTCTCAAGTTCATTGTCAAAGCCCCCCCTTCTCCAAGGCCCCCTCCCCTCCTCTCTCATACACAAATCTCCTTCCAACTTTTGTCCCACAGACCTGGAGGCCACTTGAGTCTCTGCTGGCTCCCCTATCTTACCCTCCCCCACTGCCTTCAGTCTTCCCTCTCAACACCACCTCCTAAACTTGGGCCGGGGGCTCTCCTGCTCCCTGGTGCCTTCCCGGCCGCCTTCTCGTCTGGCCATCCCGAAACTCCGAAAGGGGTTCTGAGAGCTAAAGCCACAGAGTCTGGAGACCTGATCCTTCTTTCTTCACTCAAAAGTAGGAAGACTTTGGGGAGGTGAGAGAAGGCAACAGACTGCCTCCACTCAAGGCTCCCTGCCTCCCAATCCTCATCCCCGTCCTGGCCCAGTCCCCCAATTCCAGCCTCAGCTTCCCCCTCCCCTCACTCCTCCCATTATGATTATTTTGCTCTCCCCTTGATTACATCTGCTTCACTAGCTCAGAAATAAAGATCCTTTGAGACTAATTTTGTACCCCCCAGCTCCCCACCCTTTCCCTCCTCCTTCCCTCTAGACCAGGGCTCCCTTTAGCTCCTTTCTCACCACGGGAAGACATTGAGTTCCTTGTCTGGGGAGCTGTGGGGTTGATGGGAGGGGGTGCCAGTGGAATGGAGGGGGGTCTCTCCAACTCTGGGACGTGTCCAGCAATCCAAACCTGTCCTTCTTTTGTTCCTACAAATCTCTTCATCCTGCCACCACCCTCTGGAGTCTGCCTTTCTCCCAGTAACCAGGGGATAGGGGAGGAAGGGGAGGAGGACCCCGAACTCACTCCACTCCTCAATTCTAGGGAAAGGAAAGAGGGAGAGAAAGGGAGAAAAAAAATAAAACCCCCCTCATTAGCCAGAAAGGAAATGAAAGGGAATAATTATAATTAAAAGCAGACAGCTGTGGATTGCGTCTTTTATGTTCCTCCGAAGCTTCCTACCCACGTCCGCACCATCACCCAGAAACGTGCACAATTCCACCAGCATGTTCCCCCTGGTCTCCTGAGTGTGGGGAGTGTGCTAGTAGACTAAGGCCTGGGGGTGATTTGGAGAAGGGGGGTCCACTTCCTCTTCACTAGACAACGCATTCTTAAACATCTCAATGGGCCTCGAAAATGATGATGTCTTCTTATCTCCCAACATGCACCCCCAAGGCATGGGCCTGTAGAGGGAGTGGGGCATTCAGGTGATAATAACGAATTTGATAATTTGGGGAAATCTTTGATTTTCCTAAAAACACTAACAACTTGTCTAGCACATTTTCTCATCCAGACATCGCTTTCCTCCTCGCTCGGGGTTGCCTCAAAACAGAGGAAGGCTCTCTGACAGCCGGAAGAGCTAGGGTCTGTCAGGGGTGCATTCTAACAGAGAGGCCCCTGGATTTAGAGTGCAGAGGTGCACGTGTATACTTACGCACGCTTTACAATTTGGGGGGGGTGTTGCCGAGCCTAGCTCTGCTATTCTGTGTATTTATAGAACTTGATCATAGGCCAGAACAGCAGGGTAATTATAGCATTATTAGCATACATGCAAATCAAGTAACCTATATCCGCTGAATGGAAGCAGATTATTATTTCTTTCTCTACCTCCTCCTTCCCTGGTATCAGCTCTGGTTCCTCAGAGCTGCACACCAGCAATTATCTGACATTATAAGAGGGGGTTGAAGCCCTGAAGGAGGGGGCTCACGGGAGGAGGGCAGGAGAAAACCTCCCAGCGGGTTGTATCTCATTTTACTCAATGTTATTCTGGGAAGAGTGGGGAGGGGCTCAGTAAGAATCCTTTGAATTAATGAAGGGTGAGGGTAATGGAGAGACAGAGACAAGAGAACAGAGACATGAAGCCAGAAGCGCTGTGAAGCAATCACAGAGATGGGGAGAGACAGGCCCGCAGTTCACGGGAGTGGAGAAGCCAGAGAGGGAGTCTCAAACTTACAGACAGAGGCACAAGGAATTCAGATCTGGAGAAAACCGGGGTCTCTTTATCTGGAGGTGGAGCTGTGAGTTCTCCAGGTTCACTCCAGGAGCCCCTGCTGACTCCAGAGCCCACCCCACATTAACACCTCCTTTGCCCACTTGCCACCACCCAGTAACCGATTAAGGGGCCCAAGCACAGGCTTTCGGCTTATTCTTCATTCCAACCACCATGTGGTGAGCACAAATTGTGTGAGCAAAGTCTGACTCCACCCTCCTTCTACCCCAGGACTGAACAGGAGCCCTCCTCCCCCAGGGTTGTCTGCTGCCCCGTCGAGCCCTGGGATCTCCAGTCCCACGTCCACAGGGTGGCTTGGTCTCTAAGGAGTCAGTTGATCACTGCCTCCCCGCTTCCCCCTTTTTTACTGGGCTAAGTGGATTTAGCAAAGAAAGCCAGGATTACAAAGGACTTAAGAGCTGGCATTGGGACCCTTCTTCTTGCCAATGGTGGGCACAACATTGACAAAGTGCCAGTTGTACTGCACCCGCCCCTTGGGCCAACAAGTCTTCTTCTTTTTCTCCTTTTTTGCCAACTTGGGGGTCTGACCTCTTATTTTCCCAGCACAGGCCAGGGAACCATGGACTTTACCTCCAAGCAGCAGGTAGCCTCATCCTCTGGGGCTGTGCCTATCAGGAGCACGACCTGATCTTTTGGAGCAATGCTCTCCAGTGAGGCTACATGGGCCTTGATATGGGCAACAGTTACCTGGTCAGTCACCTGGAGAGTGTGTAGCTCCTGGGGACAAAAAGCTGCATGACTGTGACTGAACTGCAGCCTCTGCCACTACAAAGATGGAGTCCCTTCTGCTATACCCTGCATCTACTCAGACGTTGCTTATACCAGATAGATACAAGCTGGGAGCCAGGGCCTTGACCGTAGTTACTGGTTTTCCGTCATGTTGTTTCTAGGACTCGCCCTCCTGAGTTCAGTACCTCTTCCCTTGCCTGGTTGGGTGGCTTTCTGGTGATGCTTGATAGCCACGAACCAGCTACTGGGATTTTAAGAGCCTTATCTACAGCCTTCCCTCCATCCCACTCAGAAGAGGCTTCCAGCCGCAGGTGCATTAGGGAAGTATCTCTGTTTGATTGGCACCAAGTCCCCTAGGCGTCCTTGTATCTCCCTCAAGTTTCACGGATCTCTTTCTCCGGGTACCACTTGCAATATGGCTACCCGGCTATCTCCGTGTAAAACAACAACAACAAAAATAACACCTTTGCCCTCCTAAGGCAAACTTCAAAGAAGGCAATCTTGGGGGAAGGAAGGATTTCTAATACTGTGGCAGGGCCCAAGGGCCAAAATGCCTGCTCTCGCGTGGTATAATGAAGAAAGGGAAGGGTCCTTGAGAGAAATGAACAGACAGACACCCAAAAAGAAAGCATCTGAAAGACTCAAAGGAAAGAGAATTTCAAGGTTGAACTTAGATTTTTACATAGAAATGAAAATGTACTGTCACATAAATATATTGGGTTGGACAAAAAGTTCGTTTGCTTTTTTCTGTAAGATGGCTCTAGTAGTGCTTAGATACCTTTAACTTCATTTGATACAATTTTGCTAGACTGTATTGTAACAGCTGTCATTTCAGCATGTGTTTTTAAAAGAACTTATCAAAATTGGTGAATTTTTGTGTAGCCATTTTAATATTGAAGATGGGAGAAAATATGCAACAGTTTTGGCATATTATGCTTTATTATTTCAAGAAAGGTAAAAACAATTGAAACACAGAAAAAGATTTGCGCAGTGTATGGAGAAGGTGCTGTGGTTGATCAACTGTGTCAAAAGTAGTTTTTGAAGTTTCCTGCTGGAGATTTCTCTCTGGACGATGCTCCATGGTTGGGTGGACCAGCTGAAGTTGACGGCATTTGAATTGAGACATTCAGTGAGAACAATCAGCCTTATACCATGCAGGAGATAGCCAACATACTCCAAATATCCAAATCAATACAGTTATTGGTGGAAGTGAAAAATGTGTCTTTTATTTTACAGAAGAAACTAAACGAACTTTTTGGCCAGCACAATATATGAACCAGAAAGATGGATGAGCTGTGTCACCATTGACCCTGCATCTATGATCTGCATCTGTATTTACATCAGCTCCGGGTCTGCCTGGGTTTCCTTGTGGCCGTGTGATACAGAACAATAAAAGAGCTGAGAGGCAGTGAAAGACAACCAGAGCAGAGAGAGGAACCGAGGGGCAGCAACTGAGACCCGTAAGAGTGAAAAAGAAAGGCACTGACAGGCACCGGAAACCCAGGCAAGGACAGGTCAGACCCAGAGCCTGACGTCCAGCCAGCCCTAGAGACCAAGCTTGCCATACTCTATCCCGTGTTAGAGACCTAGGATGTGGCCCTCACTTCTGCCTGTTTCTCCCCCAGCTCAGCTCAGAATTTTGGCTGGTAGATTCAGAACTCCGTCAAGCACTTCTCTCTGCGTTAAGCTGGAGTCATCTGGACAATGGACAGAACCCCTCCTGGAGCTGCCCCTTCTCTCTGCAGCCTGGCATTCTATGACAAGGACTCACTGGCATTTCTCTTTTGAGTTACACACTTTCCTACTTCTGTGGCTCTCCTGTACAATAACTGAGCTCCAACGTGTGGAGCTGTGTGTGCACAAAAATATCTCTTACCTCATCTTGTTTCCTACAAAACTGATCACCCTGGCAATCCAATTGGACACGTGGAACCGCACATTTCCTGCCTCTTATCCAGCGGCCGCCAGGAGCTGTCTGTGCGTGGAGCAGGTCTGAGAGCGTGGCACGATCGGGTCTGTGTTTTTATGCAGCATTATCTGGTGTATTGGCCCTGCCTGCAGTCAGGCTCGCCATCAGGCAGGCATGCCTGGCCACCACCTGCGCTGCTGCTGCCTACAGCTCTTTCCAGACCCAGGACTTCAGGGGCTCAGTCTAGACAGTCTTTACCCCAGAGTTTACCCTGAAGTTGCCAAGATCTCCCTTTTGGTGGTTTGATAATGTATCGGATACGTATGGTTCTCCCACAAACCAGCCTTCACCACAGAGCTCCCACCACGCCAAACAATCGCGGCTGCCGTGGAGGCTCGGGCTGGCATGCCAGCTTGATCACAGTGCCCCTGAGCTGGGGCGAGATTCTCGACTTTCTGTCTCCCTAGGTTTGTATTGGTAGCCATATTTGTATACATGTGTTACTTTTATCCCTGGAACTGTATACATCTTCTCTGCTCCTTTTCACAAAAATAATGGTCTCTAAGTGGGCCCCTGGCCAAGCACCAAGCACTGTGTGTGATGCGTGTAGCACAGAATACACACTGGCACATGCGTCACGTGCCTGCCTTATCCTCAGCACGGTGCTGTTTTCTGGGTGCAGTGACTGCTTCTGCCCGCTTCACAGAGGGTTCTCTGGGTCTGGGGCTCATTTCTGTCCTCAGGCGCTCGGATCTGGGCTGGACCCCTCAGCTGAACAAGCAGGCAGTGTTTCCCATGTTTGAAGCCCCTGCAGCTCTGGGCCAAGTAGAGACGCTGGACTCTGGGTGTTTCTGTACAGGCTGCGGCTGGTGAGGCCAGGCAGGTTCCCTTCCCAGTGCCCGGGCGGTGCGCCTTCGAAGGTCACCACTGTGCCGGCTGAGTGAGGACTGGCCCTGAAATCCCCGGAGCTGCTGAGTGTGTGCGAGCAGGTCCACGTCCGTTTGCAGTGTGCAGTCAAGTGAGTGGGGCTGGTGTGTGTGTGCCATAGTCACAGATATGTCTGCGTGCCCACATTCTGCGAGTGTGGGATGCATGTGGGTGCGGGCAGAATGTGTGGCATTTGTTGATCTAGGTGTTTGTCCCTGCACGCTGCGGGCGCTCACCCTGGACTTGGCTGCGGGGCTCGTGTTTGTGTCCTGTGGTTCAAGGGCGAGGGTTTGTCGTCCCTGAGGCTTCACTGCGTGAAATGCGGATTTGTCCCGCTTTATGACCTCGGGCCAGGCCAAAGTCAGGACGAAACTGCCCGCGCAGTCCCGCGTGTCTGCCTGGGTGCTCCCGGGGTGGCGGCGCTCGGCTCCCGCTTCCCACCAAGTCCCGGCTCGGCAGCGCCCGGAGGCAGCGCGGGCGTGGGCGCCTCTCTCCCGGCTGCACTCGGGGCGCCGCGGGCGCCCTCCTGGGGAATGAGGCTCGAGGGGAGCCGCCGAGCTGCGCGGGCAGAAAAGGAACAAACTCAGAAACAGAAAAAGTAAAAACAAAATCCATTTGAAAAGAAATAAACGTTAAAACAGGAGGTAAAATAACGCTAAATGAAATAAAAGAAACATACCAAAGACATTAAAAATATTAAACTAATTATAGGAAAGGCAAGGGAACAAAGAAAAGGCTCCGAAGAGCTTCGGGCACCGGGAACCCGGAGGCCAAGCCCAGCCCAGGGCACCCGCCGCCCGCCCGCCCGCGGCCCGGCTCCGGCGAAACGTCCGCGGGCGGGTCCCGGCCCCACTCCCGCTGCGCAGCGCAGACCCACCGCGCCACTCCGCCCCGCCGCCGGGGAACGTACACCCGCAAGACACTGGACCCGCCACTGCGCTGGGTCAGCCTCCTCAGGGTCTGTGGTCTTGGCCGCGAAGAGGTCCTTGCAGCCGCCGCCTCTGGGTCCGCGGCGCCGCGGGGCCTCGGGTGAGTCCCGGCTCAGGGAGCGCGCGAGGACTGGGGACCTGGGCGCCCCAGGGCGCTGAGCAATGAATACCCGGGCGATGCTGGAGGAAGAGGGAAGCCTGGTAAGCCACGCACGGAGAAGGAAAGTGAGAGACAGAGAAGAAAGGGGTCCAAGAATGAGGTGGACTGGAGAGGAGGGAGGCCTGAGAGATGAAGAAAGGAAAAAGAGACACGGAGAAGGGCGGTGGAAAGGCCACCGGCCCACGAGGGCGTTGGCCCTGATACCCCGTCCTGTTCAAGTGGCCGCTGGGAGCCTCTTCCCTTTTCTTCCAAAGATGCCAAATTCTGTAACCTCATAGCCTGTAACACACGCTTCAAAGAATTAGGAACATGTAGACCCGGGGTTGGGGGGCCGTGGGGGTTGGGGGGAGGCTCCTGAGTCGTAGCTCTCAGAAGCAGAGAAAGGGAACGGAGAGACTGCAGGCTAGTGGGAACGCTGTAACATCTCAGGGCACAGAAAATGTGCGTAAAACAGGGACCCAGTAAGTGCAACTTAGGGGCAGAACCATTCTAGGACCCTGGAATCTCTGCCAGGGAGAGGCAGGCTGGGCCCAGAGCTCACCCACCTTAAATAAGCCCAGCCACTGACTTCAGTTTCAGGGCAGGAGAATCAGTAGCATTCCCCCCCCCCCCCCCCCCCCCGCTCATAACACCCGAATAAATACCTCCTCACCCTCCTGCCCCCACCCATGGACTGATGCAGAAAGGCTTCTGTGGCCCACTGAGTGGCCTCAGCCCAGTCATTTCCTCCACCACTGTCCTTCTTTATAAAAGGAGAGCACAGGGCTGGGGGTTACCAAAGTCCTTCCAGTGGAAAGACAATCAGAGCAAGAAGTATGAGACCAGCTCAGATCTGGTGGGTCAATCATCCCAGAACATTCTGGACTTTATCAGGAAACATCATATATTAATTTGGGGCAAGACGTGTGAGCCAAACCAAAAGAAAGCCGAGAGCTGTGGGGGACGGACGGTGAGGAGTGGGAGAACCCCAGGGCAGCAGGGAGCAGGAGGGGCCCTGCCCTGATGTGAAGAGCCAGACAGGGTGGTGCGGGCAGAGGGCAACAGAAGGGCCAGACGTCTCAGTGCAGGGTGCAGGGTGCAGGGTGCAGGGTGCTGGGTGCTGGGTGCAGGGTGCAGGGTGCAGGGTGCTGGGTGCTGGGTGCAGGGTGCAGGGTGCTGGGTGCAGGGTGCAGGGTGCAGGGTGCTGGGTGCTGGGTGCTGGGAAGAGCACAGTCTGCAGCGGCAGTCCCGCCGCCTCACTGGCTGTGCGACTTTCAGGCAGTTGTCTGAACTCCCCGAGCCTCCCTCCCGAACGGGTGAAAGGAAGGAGAGGAAACCTACTCTCTGGGTTGTAAACTCAATGAATTAATGTACCCATCTTCTTGGCCCTTCACAGATACCCCAAAATAGTAGCTTTTTTCTGATTCAGACCTGTCATGTCAACTTTTTTTTCTTTCTATCCTCACCAGAGGACATGTTCATTGATTTTTGGAGAAAGGGGAGGGGGGTGGAAAGAGAGAAACATCAACCCTCACACACCCTGACTGAAGGTCAAACCTGCACCCTAGGTGTGTGCCCTGACCTGGAATAGAGCCCAAGACCTTTCCGTGTATGGGACATCTGCTCCAACAACTGAGCCACACCAGCCCGGGCTCATGAGGCCTATGTCGACTTTGTGATCTTCGTATTTGGGAGTCGAAAGTGGGGGACATTAGAAGGTGAGGAGTTGTAAGTTGCTCCCTTCTGCTGTGCCTCCCTGTTTTCTGGTCCACAAGTATGTATCAGCCTCAAGTTACCTAAAAGAAACCAATACATAGCATAAAGTGTCACTTTTTTAAAAAATATTTTATTTATTTATTTTTATTTTTTAAATATTTTATTTATTTATTTTTAGAGAGGGAAGGGAGGGAGAAAGAGACAGAGTGAGAAACATCAGTGTGCGGTTGCTGGGGGCCGTGGCCTGCAGCCCAGGCATGTGCCCTGACTGGGAATCGAACCTGCAATGCTTTGGTTCGCAGCCTGTATTTATTTATTTTTAGAGAGATGGGGGAGGGAGGGAGGGAGAAAGAGGGAGTGAAACAACAGTGTGTGCTTGCCTCTAGCTCACCCCATACTGGGGATACACCCGCAACCCAGGTCTGTGCCCTGACTGGGAATCAAACCTGCGATGCTTTGGCTCGCAGGCCTGCACTCAATCCACTAAGCTACACCAGCCAGGGCGAGTGCCACTTAAAAAAAAAAAAAATGACACTAAAATAAAATAAGCTATCCCTCAGTGCACTGAAATAGCCTGAAATAAAATTCTATACAAGTCAAATTCTTCCTGTGCGTCCACCAGTCCACCTGCTACATCTCTCACAGTTCAAATCAATGCACTCACAGCGTTGGAATTTCTACTTGGAATTGAGTAATTTGTGCGGACTTTCTATCTGTCCACCTCTTTCCCGCTTTTTAATTCCATATTTATTTTCAGAGAATTGTGGTAACGACGTATGGGTAAATGCATGTTTTGACGGTTTGTGTTTGGTTTTTAAAGCCCCCAAGTTAATTATATAAATTTGATATGATTCCAATTAGATACTTGTTCGAGGATGGTTGCAACAATAAAGTCTTGGAAACAGCTTAAATGATGAAATAAATAAATAAATTGTGCCATAGTTAAAGAAAAACTTAGGTTTACCAATATGAATAGATCTCATAGCATATTGATGTTAAATTTAAGCTGGATGACCTGAGGAAAGTCTCTTAGCTTCTCTAAACCTGCCTTCCAGTTTTTCAAATGCCCTCCTCACTTGGTTGTTACAAGATCTGAATGACATTCTGCGCATCAGAATTTCTTTGTAAACTACAAAGTGTCACACATACTGTAAACCGCTTGTATGACCCCACCGGCATCGATGCCTCCTACTGCACCACATGTCACACTGGAGGGGTCTCCCTATGCCCCCGGCTCAGCGGATTCTCCAGATGGAGGGGATCCTGGGCCAGAGGTGGGCGCTGGGGATCTGGGGGGTGGAGGTGGGTTACGAGGATGGAGGACTGAACAAAGGGGCTCATTAACACCTTACCGCCCCTTTCACAGTTCTCCCTCTTCCCAGTCCCTGCTCCCCACTTGCAGGGGGTGGGGGAGTTTGCCCAGTGCCCCGCCCCCTGGCTCTTTCTCTGCCTGGCTTTCAAGCTTAGGGAGAGTGGAGGGGTCCTCCTGGGCTGTAGCACTGGAGTGGGAAATGGACTGAAATCACAGTGCAGAAATATAATTTGGGTTCTAAGAAGTTTCCGACCTTCCAAGGCAAGAGGCCCAATACAGTTTGTTATCAAAGAAGAGTCCCCTAAGTGCCCTGGGGATGGAAAGGGTTGGGGGCAAGGGATGGTACTGAGAACACTCCGCCATGTGGAAATGAGAGGAAGGGGAGTAAAAGGAGAAAATAGAGACTCTGAAAGGTCACAGGGAGAATTCTTAGTTCTGTGCTCTGTCGAGAAGAGAGGGGCTCTCAGCGCGCAGCTAACAATCTTCTTCCCCATTCTCTGTGCGGGATGTGGCCGCTCCCAGACGGGGGTCCTTTCTAACAAGGTGCTCCCCTCCCTGCCGCCCGGGGCCCTGCCCCTCCTTCCCCAGGAGCTGAAGCCGCCAAAGGTTCGTGGAATATAATGGATCATTTTCCAATTTACCAGGGTCTTGGAGATTACGCCGCTAATCCCATCAAAGACCATCTGCTTACATTGTCCTTCCTGAGCCAAAATAAATAGATCCTTTACTCCCTCCACTTCAACTCCTCTAGGGTATTGTAGCCGGAGAAAGTTCGACAAGGCCCATCCCATTTCCCCCGCCCTCCTGCTGCGGGCTGAACAGAAAAGGAGAAAACAAACTTAGTTTGTCTGAGGTGTGAAAGGTCACTTACGCTCCTGACCTGCATTATTCTCGCGAGCCTGCGACGATGGGAATGGGGAGAGGGGCGGGCCTGGGGCCCTGGGGGTCTCTGAGGATCAGCCCCCTGTGGAGGGGGGGGACAGGCCGCGTCGTGCCCCACCGTCCTGCCGTCTCAGCCCTGAGGCCACCGTCGCCCCAGCGCGTTTCTGGTCTGTCTCTATTCTCTTCTGAGCTTCTCCCACCTGTGACTGTCAGAACATAATTACTGAAGTCTAAGTTTCAACGCTACCTGGGCAGAACTGTTGGGGGAAAGATATGAAGATTTACACAAACGCTAATTTGATTCCATCTAAAAGTCATTTATGTTGTAAGCTTCACATTTATTCTTTTATTTGTCATAGGGGGCTTCACAAATGGGGGGTGCTTAGGAGGAGCTTCTTGGGAAGCTCATGATTAGGAGCAGGAAGAACGGGCAGGTGCAGGGCAGGCGCAGGAAGGGGAGCCGGCAAGTTACCAGTGAAAGATGGTAACTGCCCAGAAAACAAAAGAAATGTAAGACAGGGCAAGGGAGTGAGGGCGCTGCCCTACAGAGAAGGTGGAACTTGAGCAAAGACTTAAAGGAAATGAGAATCATTCAAAAAGGAGTTGGGAGAAAGAGAGTTTAACACACAAAGAGCCGTCTCTTCCCACAATCTCCGCCTGTCTTCCTTACTTTCATTCCCTCTGTCCCCCAACCATCATTCTTCGCTGTTTTCTGATCTGCTCCAGAATTTAAAAGGGCTCCCAGCAGCGGATGGTCCCCAACTCTGCCAACAGCCGTCCGTGGGGGTGACGGCCCAACACTCCTGGTCTCCGGCAGGGGTACGTGGTTCACTTTAGAAAATGAACAGAGCGACAGAGACAACACAGTGAAGGGAGTCGGCCAGATGTCATTTTGCATCAATCCCAGCTCGGCCCGCTGACTGTCTGTGTGATGTTGCGTCTGGTTACCCGAGCTCTGGCTCTCCACTTCCTCCTTTGTAGAGCTCAGACCATGCCTGGCTCCCAGGACTGCTGTGCAAAATCAACGAGATATATACAGTTCTTGGTGGCTGCTCTGTACAAAACACTGTGCCAGACAGAGCAGGGACTGGGCCCCACACCACAGAGGAGTCCGAAAGGATTTGCTCAAGAAATTTAACAGGGATGTGTAAAGCATTTATATATTTAGGGACAAAACATGAACTCCCAATTATAAGATTTGTTCATCTGATAAGTGTTTGCTGGACCCCTCTAGGTACAGGGCACTAGGAGATACACAGGGGAATGGGGGTCGTGCCCTGATTACAGACTGCAGCAAGGATGCAAAGTACTGGCATATGTAGCGGAATATGGTGTGTGCTCAGAAAATGAGACAGACATCCTGTGGAGAGAGGAAAAGATAACACTAGTTGGGGTACTGTGGAATCAGGGCAACTTTCGTTAAGGAGGTGGCTGGAGCTGGGCTGTCCTTGAAAAGTGGACAGGGCCTGACCCTGCAGAATGTAGAGAGATTGTTATTGTTCTTTTAACTGGTTTCATCTGAAGGTACTGGCATATGAGAGAGTTGAGAAGATGGCCAGCCAGAATGCTGAGCGGCTCTGCACCAGGCGTGTGGCCATGGGACCAATGGTGGGTCACTTTACCCGTCTCATCTTTGTTCTCCACACAGTAAAGTGTGGATGCTGTTCACCCCACATGGACTCACAGGGAAGTTAAATGAGTGTCTGACACATAGAAATATTTAAAACAATTCTTGAAAAAGAGGAACTCTTCAAAAATAAAGCATTGTGAAAAAAACAGTGGATGCCTAAGACATGGTATCTGTCTTAATCAATTATTTATTTATTTAATTTTTAAAAAGATTTCATTTATTTACTTTTTAGAGAGAGGGGAAGGGAGGGAGAAAGAGAGGGAGAGAAACACCAGTCAGTTGCCTCTTGCATGTCCCCAACTGGGGACTGGCCAGCAACTCAGGTATGAGCCCTGACTGGGGTTCGAACACAAGACCTTTTGCTTCCTTTCTCTTCGAAGGCCAGCACTCAGCCCACTGAGCCACACCAGCCAGAGCTGTCTTCAGTTATTTAATGGAACACTGTGGGAAGAAGGGCAGATTTACTTAATGGTGCAGGAGAAGAGTCAGTGACTGGAAAATAAGCAGATTAGGGTTGGCGTGGAGAATGTACAAATGCCTGGAAAAGACCAGATATAGAGAATATCGGGTTAAGGGTGGCCGCACACCAAAGACGTAGACGGAGGAGTTTCTGTTTGGGGTGAGTGGTTGGACCTGCTGAAATTCTAATACACAGCAGTGGATGTGTAGGCCATAAGCGTCCTTGAAAGTTTCAAGGAGGCAGGGATCATGCCTATTTGGTTTATTTCTCTAGGAAGTGCTCAGAGGAGTGCTGGGCATATAGTGGGCACTTGGTAAATATTTGTTTAATGAATAAATGAATGACATGATACACGCAAAATTTCTCTTTATTTTTTTAAAGATTTTATTTCTTTATTTTCAGAGAGAGGGAAGGGGAGGGAGAAAGAGAGGGAGAAACAATATGTGTGGGAGAAGCATCCATCGGTTGCCTCTCTCACACCCCCAACAAGGAACCAGGCCCACAACCCAGGCACGTGCCCTGATGACAGTCAAACTGGCAGCCCTTCACTTTGCAGGATAATGTCCAGCTGAGCCACACTGGTCAGGACCATGTGAAATTTCTTGTAAAATATTGCAGAGAGTTAAAAGTGGCAATGATAATCCCTGATATTTAATGTGTTCTGTTTCAAGTGCTTCCTATGCATTGTTACCAAGACAGGAAGTGTTGTGGTGGTTCAGTGAAAGGAAAAGCATGGGAGGAGGTGAGGTCTGGGGGACACAGAGAAGACCAGGCAGCCATTGCCCATAGACAGAGAAGACAGGATAGGACAGTCTTGCTGAAGGAAATTGGGAAGGGCATGACTGGGCTGCACATCCATGGATGGCTGCAAAAATAAGATGTTGAACAGAACAACAGGAAGAATGGCAATGACATAGAAAGGGAGATTTCTGTCACAAAGCTACACAACCGAGCAGAGTGAAGCTAAGGAGAGGGTGGCATCTCCCCACTGGAGGGACGTCCATGAGCGGCTTTACAGTGGTAAAGATGGCATGATCAACCCCGTTTAGAGCCGCAGTAGCTTTTCAGGGTTTCCTGGCTCAGACGAGGGTTTACTCAATGGCCCCTGACTTTTGGCAGAGACTTCTTTCCTCTAGAAAAGAATCAATACTTGATGGAAGGATAATATTAAGAGTTTCGTTGAACTACATGCTAAGAGAGGCTACAGGCTCTCTGTCAATGTAGACGCTGGAGGAGAGATGTGCAAGAAGTTCTGGGGTAGGAATGGATGAGGCAGTAGTTTTCTCAGGACACCAATTTATTTGATTTGATTTAAAAAAAAAAAAAAAGGATTCCTGCCACCAGCTCTTTCCCCAATCAATCTAGATTGGGGAGTCCTACCTAAATGTTTCCTTAACCTAATTCAGATTTATCTTGCAGTGTTCCAAATTTTTCCTTCCTTATACCTCTTTGAGGGCTGGAACCCGCTTCCGGGGGCTTCCAGGAGCTATCTGAAAACACCCCTGGGCAATATGTATTTCTCTCCCTCCCAGGTTCTCTCTTCCACTCTCGCACTGATGTCTTCACCACTAGAGAGTGTCATCCTTTGAAAGAACATATTCGGAGAAAGGGAAGAGGTGCTTCAAGTGGGGAATACAGAGGAGGTGCCCTCCTTTCTGAGCGGCCCAGAGGAGGCGTACCTCTCTGGGTTTGCTGCTTTGTGCTGCCACCTAGTGTCCCCAAACCTTAAAATACCTTATCCTAGAGGGGAATCACATTTTACCCATTGTTTTCATTCACCGATTCCCTTAATCTTTTGGCAAAAATATACTAATTCTTCCCTCCGACCAATTATGGAGCAAGTGACCCCATCCCTCTGCTCGTTTCTAGGTATCCCTGCTTTCATGGTGCGCTCTTCCTTTTTCTCTCTGGAGTTTAAAGAGACTCCAGCCTCTCCCCTCTAAATATTCCAGATAACTTGAATTCCAACACCTCTCGCTATGGTTCAAACACACTCTTCTTTGTTAGCAGCAGTGGAAACAAGGTGCTCTGCAGTCCCTTCCTAACAGTGCGTTTCCGACCCGAGGCACAGGGTTGACGGACACAGAGTGTCCACTGAAAAAAGAGGAGGAGGGAGAACTGGCACAGTACAAGATTAAACAAAGGTATAAGCTTTCTGGCACTTTACAGCTAATAAATAGTATTGATATGTGGCAGGATATTTAATTTTTAGAGCAACCTAGTGAGGCTCATAGGACAGATGAAGAAACTGATGCAGTTCAACATTGAAACTTCAACATTGAAAGATGAAGAAAAGAAAGTTAAGCAGTCAAGCCCTGGCTGGTGCAGCTCAGTGGATTGAGTGCTGGCCTGTGAATCAAAGAGTTGCCAGTTGGATTCCCAGTCAGGACACGTGCCTGGGTTGCCCGCCAGGTCCCCAATGGGAGCTGCTCAAGACACAACCACATATTGATGTTTCTCTCCCTCTCTCTCTCTCCCTTCCCCTCTCTCTAAAAATAAATAAATAAAATCTAAAAAAAAACAAAAAAACAAAAAACGTGGAGCCCTGGCTGATGTGGCTCAATGGATTGAGCACAGGCCTACAAACCAAAAGATTGCTGGTTCAATTCCCAGTCAGGGCATATACCTGGGTTGCCAGCCAGGTCCCAAGTAGGGGACGAGTGAGAGGCAACCAATACATGTTTTTCTTGCACATTGATGTTTCTCTCCCTCTGTTTCTTCCTCCCTAGCCCTCTCTATAAAAATAAATAAATAAAATCTTTATAAAATAAAAAATAAGTCGAGCAGTTTGTAGCTAATTAGTGGCAAAGCTGAGTGAGCTACAGGTCTCCTGGTTCCCATTCAGGGTACATTCCTTTAGAGCAGGCTGTCTGAAAAAAGAGAATGGAAGTGTAGAATTGGAGAGCCCATGTCTGCCAGGAGGAGGAGGAGGACACAGGGATATAGCATCGGTGGCATTATAAAATAGCATTTTGTAGAGTAATGTGCCCCAAAGGGGATGCTGCCTGGAGACTCAGGCGGCCTTTTCCTCCCGCAGGACTGGAACTCCTTCCGTAGCGCAAACGCTCCTCCTAGTGGTGATGCCCGGCTATGGCAATGTCTTCCTCCGCACAGGAGAGGAAGGGGAAGGAGAGAGGGGCCAGAGGAAGCAAGGAGTGTCATTTAACCTGCACTGTTGTGAATTTCCAAAAATGGTGGGCACATTCATATTAAAGTAGAAATAGATAAAAATCGTTTGAATGTATTTTATGTATTCTTTCTCTTACTACAATACCTAACATCTATTAAGCTCTAATCTTTGCTAGGGACTGTTCTAGGTTCTTTGCTTACCTTATATTTATTTCTCAAAACTCACAGAGACTCTGCCGAGACACTAAGTAACTGTGCCAAGTTACAGAGGTGGTAAATGGTGAGGCCACAGCCTGAACCCAGATCCACATGACTCCAAAGCAGAGAACACGGTTCTTTGTATTCCTTCAGAATAGGCTGACTGGGTAAAAATAAGCAAAGTTTATTTATGTCAGAATCCAGTGGAAAAAAATAATGTCCCTTCTTAGGGGCAGCTCTGATCCAGTCCTGCTCGCAGGAGTGACTCCTGACCACAAGGCAATTTTGTTCAGAAACACAGTGCAGCAGCCCGCCCAACAGAGCTGAGAATGCAGGAGCTGAAGGACTGACAAGAATGGACCAACAGTTTGACTGGTTCAAGTCAGTCAGACTAAGACTAGCGCACGCATGGCACACGTCTGCTTTAGAGACTGCCTAGTGGGGGTACCATGGGAGATGTAAAGACGGCCAAGCAGCCCACACCCTGGAGAACGTGAGAGACTAGTGGAGCAGACCCACGTTTTTTACGACTGTCTCTGACCTAAGGAAAAGTATGGTAAAGAAAGGCAAAAATACTAAGGGTGGGAGTTGGAAGAGGTAGAACTAAATGTCTCCTTGGAGGATTTGGATGGGTTTTAAAAAAAGATTTTATTTTTAATTTTAGAGAGGGAAGGGAGGGAGAAAGAGAGGGAGAGAAACACCAGTCTGTGGTTGTGTCTTGCGCATCCCCCACCAGGGACCTGGCCCAAAACCCAGGTGTGCTCCTCAACTGAGAACTGAACCAGCGACCCTCTGGTTCTCAGGCCGGCACTCGGTCCACTGAGCCACACCCGCCAGGGGCTGGAAGGGGTTTATAATAGAAGAGGTGGCATGTGAACTGGGCTTCAAGTGTGGATACGATCTCAACAGACACAAATGGGCCGGGAGAGGAGTAGATAAAAAGAAAGGGAAGCAATAGCAAGAGCAAAGACAGGGGTGGGGTGGGAAGCAGGGCGTGTAGAAGACCTGTTCTCAACTAGATGGAATATACCATTCACAAGGGCACTGCGGGATGAAAGGCTGGCATTGGAGAGTGGAGAACCTTGGATGCCAAGGTAAACAGTTCAACTGTTTACTTGCAAGGAGAGATATATTTAAAACTATGCTTTAGAATGAAATCTTGCAGTTATGGTTAAAGAGGTTTTGCTAATTTCCAGGCCTAAAAAGAGCAGAGCCTCACCTAAGGAGTTAGCGTAGAGCAGGTAGACAGGAGGCTGATGTGCATGGACCTGGAAACTGGCTGGACAGGTACAAAGGAGCAGGAAGGGAGAGATTGAGTGGTGCAATACCACACAGAGGCTTTAGTACTAACCAGACTCATTGAATGCCACCACTTTCTAGTAGTTTCTTCATAGTAACAATGGGAATAGTAATTCTGCCTGAGGATTTGATTATGTATGGAAAGCACCTGGCATATAGCAGGTACTCAGTACATGGCAGCTCTTAGATGATGGTTTTGAGCATGATGACTAGGAGTGTGGTGACAGCATTAACTGAACTGGGAGGCACGGCGGGAGGAGCAGGTTTTTCTGTGTGTGTTGTGGGGCAGGGTGGTTGGCTGACAAACTCAGTTTGGGATGTGCGGAATCTAAGGAATCACATAATTTGGGACTGGAATTCAGGAGAGAAGCTGTGAATCATCAATGTAAAGGAAATCACTGAAGCCACAGAAGTGAGTGAGAAAACCCAAAGAGAGAGATGAGGCTTGGGGCACATAATCGTGCAGCCTCACAGACGCTGTTCTGACAGGAGAGCCAGAAGAGGGCAGAATTGTGCAGCCAGAAGAAGACAGCCTCAGGCTAGAGGGCGTGGTCCTGAGTCAGAAGTGGCAAAGAAGTGAGCAAGAAAGCAGAGACCCAGACTTCCACTATGGCTTTGAGGTTGCTTGGGACAGCGAGGCTAGAATACAGAGAGGTCAATGAGAGTTGATAAACACTTTAAAAAAACAGTTTTTTAAAAAGTGTTATTTATTTTTAGAGAGAGGGGAAGGAACGGAAAAAGAGGAGAGAAACATTGATATGTGAAACATACATTAATCTTTGCCTTTTGCACGCCCCCAACTGGGGACCCGGCTTGCCACCCAGGCATGTGTCCTGACTGGAATCAAACCTGTGACATCTTGGTTCGCAGGCTGGCACTCAGTCCACCGGACCACACCATCCAGGGCTCAATAGACACCTCCCCCTCCCCTCCCCCTCCCCTCCCCCCTCCTCTTCTTCTCCTCCTCCTCCTCCTTCTAAATATTTTATTTATTTTTAGAGAAGGGAAGGGAGGGAGAAAGAGAGGGAGAGAAACATCAATGTGTGGTTGCCTCTTGTGTGCCCTTATCTGGGGACCTGACCTGCAACCCAGACATGTGCCCTGACTCAGAATAGAACCTGCAACCTTTAGTTCACAGGCTGGCACTCAGTCCACTGAGCCATACCAGTTAGGGCTCAATAGACACGTCTTGATTACTCCTTGGAGAAATATTCTGAGAGAGTAAAGGGTGATGGAATTCTTTTTTTTTTCTTGTTTAAGAGAGATTTAAGTACCTCTGTTGCCAAAGGGAAGACATTACTGTTCTGTTAGTGGGAGATGGTGCTGCCATAGAGAGAAGCTCTAGGGGAGGGGAAGGGGGAACAGGAGTGCCTAACAAGGAGGGAGAGAACAAATGCCTCTCAGAGACAGAAATTTAGGAAAAAAGGAAGGTAGGGAAGATACTGAAGAATCACATGAAAACACCCTGCTGTGCACAAGAGTAGCAAAAGTGGGGCTCAGAGGGGAGTGGGAGGTAGGAGAGGGTGAAGAGGGAGCAGTGGCGATGGAAGGAGACCTGACCTGGGGTGGTGAGTACACAGTGCAATGTACAGACGACGTGCTGTGGAATTGTACCCTGGCGCCCATGTAATTTTATTAACAAATATCACCTCAATAAATTCAGGGCTTAAAAAATGGGGCTAGAGGCTTAGGGAAAGGGCAGGAGATTGAGAATTACTCCTATGCGAAATCTGGTGGCACCTTCCCCTCTACCTTTCAGAAGGAAGCTGTGTATCCCAGGTAAGTGGTGGGAATACTCAGAAGGGAATGATGAAGGCCTTAGCGAAACGTCAGGAACTGAAAGTTGGAGGGTCAGATACAGTTTGTTAAATCAGCAAAAATTAAAAATAATACTATTCAAAAAATAACACTATGCAAGTGAATGTTACCATATATTTCTGGTACGATTTTTCTCAGAACTCCTCAGAAGGCCAGTTTGACAACATGTATTAAAAGCTTTTCAAATGTGCACACTCCTTGGCCCTCCATTTTGAGTTCTAAGTATTCAATCTAAAGAAAATAAAAGATATGTACAAATATATTTTTATAACACATAATTTGCTATTTTTTAAATTTTTGTTTATTCATTTTAGAGAGACAGGAAGGAGAGAGAGAGAGAAACATTGACTTGTTTCACCTATTTATGCATTCATCGGTTGGTTCTTGTATGTGCCCTGACTGGGGATTGAACTCGAAACCTTGGTGTGTGGGGATGAGGCTCTAACCAACTGGGCCACCCAGCCAGGACAATAATATATGATGTGCTATTTATAATAGAAAAGGAAACAAACAGAATTTTCAAAAGACAGTGGAATATAGCACATGTGTAGTATGTAATCTACGCACCCACTAAAAATTTAGAAAAGTATTTATTGGCATGATAAAATGATCGCATTATTAAGTGAAAAACAAAACATAATCCACAAAAAGTGTGTTCCTAGTCTTTTAAGTACCTTCCTACGCATACACACATATAGAAACACACGTTTGGAGAGGGAGAAAGAGAGATAAAGATGTGTATCTGTTGGCTTGGGCAACTGGCAATATATTGTGACCATTCACTAAGTTACTTAAGATAAATCAAGAGTTTCAGTCCTAGCCCTGGCTGGTGTGGCTCAGTGGATTGAACGCTGGCCTGCAAACCAAAGGGTTGCCGGTTCGATTCCCAGTCAGGGTACATGCCTGGGTTGCAGGCCAGGTCCCCAGTTGGGGGCACGTGAGAGGCAACCACACATTGATGTTTCTCTCCGTTTCTCCTTCCCTTCCCCTCTCTAAAAATAAAATCTTAAAAAAAAAAAGAGAGAGAGTTTCATTCCTGAGAATACTGAGCTCCTGTTCCATTTAACCTGTGGAGTATCCTGGGGATAGGTTACGTAGATAACCAGATGCATACGTAGCTGGATACTAGAAGCTCCAGAGGGTGATTTAAGATACAGACATAGATTGGGAGCTATCAGCATGTAACAAGAGAGGGTAGCTAAAGACAGAACCCCCAGGAAGCAATGTAGGGAAGCAAAAAGAGTTTAGCCAGCAAAGAATAATATCTCTAAAATTGCCAGCAGCCTGTTGTTCTGCTGCACCACCCCATTATTGGAGAGGTAACCTTGCTTCCATCGTATTAATGAAACGCACAGGAACTCTCCTGCATTACCTTTCCCAACCTCAATTAAGAGTCTGTATGTAACTATGACTCATGCCTTTTATCCTTTCTGCCTACTTAAGGCTTCTCATGTCCTTGCAAAGGCCAAACGATTCCTTCATTTGGCTGATTTCTCAGTTCTCTCCCATTATCTCTGATGGTGTATTCTGGAGCATTCTCTTTCTCAAGCACTTTCAGCACCTCCAATGCTGCTGGATCTGTTCCTTGCACCTACAAACATGCCAGGATTTTCTCAGTCTTAAGAACTCGAATTGGCCTTATTGTCCCCAATACTTCTTGCTTGATTTCCCCCATATAATGTCAAACTTCTATACCCTCTGTTATCACTTCACAACTCTGTTCTTTATAAACTACAGTGATATGTCCTCCAACTCCTTCCAACTTCTACTTTTTTTTAAAGGATTTTATTTGTTTTTAGAGAGAGGGGAAGGGAAGGAGAAAGAGAGGGAAACATCAATGTGTGGTTGCCTCTTGCACACCCTCTACGGGGGTCCTGGCCCGCAACCCAGGCATATGCCCTGACGGGGAATGGAACTGGTGCCCCTTTGGTTCACAAGTGGGCACTCAGTCCACTGAGCCACACCAGCCAGGGCTCCCAGCTCCTTCGGCTGAAACAGCCCTTTCAAAAGTCACCAATAATCTCCTTATCTTAAAATCTAATGGGTTTCATTTGGCCAACACAGTCTTCAATCTTTCTGCAAATTTGATGATGCTGACCATCCTTCTTTCTTGAAAACACTTTCCAATTTGGCTCAGTAAACATGGATGGAACACCTCTTAGTTAGGTGATTTAAAAAAAAAAAAAGGATAATACTTTATCTCTGAGTGTGAGGAGTTTTACCCAGCTGGAACATTTCAATGAATTTAGCAACAAAGAGTTAGCCCTGGTCAGAAGGGTTTCAATGGATTGGTGGAAGCTAACCTTAAACTACAGTGAGTGAAGCCAACTTCAGTGAGAATAGAAATAGCAACTGCAATTATTCTGTTAAGAAACTTGTTAGAAAAGGGAAAAAGAGAGAAAGAACTTTCTAAAAAATCCTTTTAAGGGATTATAGGAGAGCGGAGCAGTGCTTTTAGAATGTGGAGACTTTGGCATGTTCTTAGATTAAAGGAAAGACGCAAGTAGAAAGGGAGAATTTGAAAACGGAGGGGAGTAAGGAGATGATCGACAGGGCCAAGTCCTGCGAGAACGAGAAGGGTCAGGACTGAGATTAACAGAACTGGCACGAACAGAAACAGGAGAGTCTTCCACTAAGATTACACGTCAGCACGTATGACGGAGGGTGAGAGAGGAGTTCCTCTTTGGTATTATGCAACAGAGATTAAAGACTCGTGGCCCAACAAATCTGGCCTACAGGTGTAGGGTTTTATTTTTATTTTTTTTACCTGCATAGAGTTTTTAACGAATCTGAATTGGTTGTCAAGTCTTGAAAAAAAAATCATGAGACTTCAAATAAAAACTGGATTTCCAGTTTCATCTCATAAACTAGAAGATATGGCAACACACACATTGGTAACACAAGACAGCTGACTTCCTTAGATGGGCCATGCACGGCCTTTCCAGCCACCCCCTTACACACAGCACAGGCCCGCCCCTCTCATTTACCTGGTTTTCCTGGCTCCTTGAGGCATCTGAATGTGTTGCCCCTAGTATTATTATCTCTCTTACTTCTCAGACTGACCCCTCCATGCCACTTTCAATAGTTTCTCTTTCCTGTATTGCTCCTGTTCTTAATCTTTTCCCACACGTTTTCCTTTTGAGAACTTGTTCAACTATCACTTCTAGGAGATTACTTGCAACTCAATATTATAAAACCATTGAATATTGGAGTTGGAAAGGAATTCAGAGATCAGACAGTTTAGTCCTCTCAATCCATAGAACATAGCTAGATAACTGAATTCTATTACTCAAATGAACTTTAAATATTAACTAGCTTAATTCCCAAACATGAAAATTTAGGTCTCAGAGAGGTTAACAATGGAGATAGGAACTTGAGTAAGACAGAGCTTCTCCCAGAGAACTCACTTCTAGCGCACGCACACAGAGTAAGACATGGGAGTCAGACAGTGGAGAAAGAACAGAATATGGGACAGCAGAGGAAAACAGAGTCCCAGTAATGGGCGCATCTGCATACTTAATTATATGAGGAGAGTTAACTAGATCCTGAGGAGGAGGTGGGGCACATTCTCGTGTGTGCATGCTCTTTAGTACATGAGAAATAGTCCCAGCAGACTGACTTGTCCAGAGGGACACATCCAGAGTGAAACTGTTCATTAAAGGCAAGGCCGAGTCCAGAAATCAGGCACCAACTTACACTCCAGTGTTCTCTCTCTTACACCTCAATGCACCTTCAGCCCTTGTTTCTCCTCAGTACTATCCTGTGTTTTCGGCTGCCTGCTAGGCATTTCTAAATGAATGTCCGTCTGCTCCCCTGTTTTACCTAGTAAGCAGCACGACCATTCTCCCAGTTGGGATGGATCAACAACAACAATTCACACAGACTACAACAATTCACGCAGCAACGAATACAACACACTTCCTGCGTATTCTGGCAATAGGTCCTAACTTCAAAATGTCTCCTTTATCCAGGCATTGCTTTGGTGACCACTTTCACCACCCAGGTAGAGAGCCTTATTATCTTAATACCAGTTTTGTCTTCATTCTCCGATAAACTCATACAGCCTTAACACTGAAAAGAACCTTAGAGGTTACCCATATCCAACCTTCTTCACCCAAAGAGAGAATAGGACTCCTGTACCTGAGAGCAGTCAGCCAGGGGCTGTGTAGGGAGGGCCCTCAAGTACTCTCAGGGCAGCCTACCTCACTATGAGACACCCAAGTAATTAGCAAGTTCAGTTACTTACCTGCTGAACAAACATTTACTGACCGTATCCTCTGTCGCAGGTACAAGGCTGGGCACACTGGAGATTTAACTGCACTGGGCTCCCCACTGGCCTCCTGCATTCGCACCTTCCCTGTCTTGGTTCACAGGCCTTAAGTAACTTTCAGTTGTTTCTTTATCTCTAACGTAAAGATAATATCTTACAGGGCTGTCCTGAAGATAAACTTAGATGTGTAGAAATGCTCTGGAAACCACGTGTAATATATAGGTAAGGCTTTTTTCCCTTCTCTCCAACAATGTAATACATAATTTTCTTGGGGGTGATTCCACTATCATCTTTTTAATTATATTTTACACACACAAAAGAGTAACTGTTGTATGTGATACAAAAATAAAAAAAATACCCATACATTTACTTCTAACCCAATATCTAGAACATTACCAATAGCATCCACTTGTTCCTCCCCATCCAACCCCCAGGCTCTCTCCTAGGTAACTGATAATGAACTTTGTGTTTCTTCTCTTTAAAACGTTTGGTCATATATACCTAAACAATATATTGCTTAACCTTGCTTGTTTTTGAAATTTTTAAACATTATTTCCAATGTTTGTGTTCTTGGATTTCTTCATTCATTAAATAGTATGTTCCTAAGACTTATCTAATGCAAGTATATACTCTGAAGCCGCTTCTTTGCGTAGCCTTTTCACTAAAGCATAAAGTGATCTTTCCCTCTTAGCGCTCAGTGTCTATTTAAAACATGGGCTGAAGTTCTACCTTCACTTTTCCTTTATCTTAAGTGTTATCACCTCAACTATACAAACTCCTTGGAGAGCAGGGAAGCAGCTTATCAAGGCTCTTCTGCCTTGGGTGGCCTGGGTTTCAGTCCAGGCTCTACCTTCACAGGCAGCATTCTCTGCCTTCCCTTCAGCTCCAGCCTTCTTTAACCTAACTGGAGGGGGGTTTTGAGGAGCTCCTGAGATAATGGATATAACATGCAGATGAAGAAAGGGGTTCTATGGAAAGTAACCTCACAGGGTAATCTGAGCATCAATGTCTAACAGGGCAGGTCACTGTGGGTAGTCACATCCCAGGCCTATAGCTTCTTTAGTGACAAGTTTTAGCACAGTCCTGTTCATGTGCACACACCTTTGAAATGCCAGGAGAAACACCCCTCCAAGGGATAATTAACCTTCAAGAGAGCAGTAATCTTGTTAACTATTTAAAAACCCTACCCCAGCCTTGCTTTCTCCCACTGTATAATTTCAAATGTGTGAAAGAAGCTGCAAAACTATTATTTTCTGGAACATTTGAGATCTTGCTTTCCAGCATATGTCAGTTTGGCTCAAAAAACTCCTAAAATCCTCCACAGGTCTGGATGTTCCTTACATGGACAGGGTTGGCAAACCGAGAAGTGTCATCATCAAATTAATATTCACATTACTGTTGGCCCAGAGGGGTCTCTGAGTAAACACCCAGGCTAATGGCTCTGGCTGTTTGGGGATGGTCGTGTGGTCCCTGAGGGCAGCTACTGAAATTCGCCAGTCTTACGGATCCTCCAGGCAGAGCCAGGTCCGACACTGAGTTCTTGGAGGTTAGACTTCTGGGAAAACTACCAAGAAAGCAGAGGGCGCAATACGCCCTTCAAACTGGGCAGAGAAGAGGTCAGATCCACGCATGCGCGCATCCTCTGCCTAGGCCCTGGCGAGACCTGCCAAAATTGGTTCCCTGTTCCGTTCTCGCCCCGCTCCCCACCCGCCACAAAAAGGCTCAATCTTTTTTGTACGCATGCGTCTTTCTCAGGCTGCGGTCGGCTGATCTCCCCGCTCGTCATTAGAAGAGCCAATGAAGTGAGCCGCAAGATCCACCTCCCCCTTCCGGCGGGGAGGTTGGGAGTGGATTGAGGAGTCTGTTCTGTCGCGGGCATTAAGCTAGGAAGTGTTGGTTCACTGGCTGCCGAAAGACCCCATTCTTTGTCATGCCATAGTCCACTGGTGAAGGGGGAGTAAAGGGGGGTCGGTGTAAAGGGCGACGGGCTCAACCAGTTCTGGCCATGTCACAGTGGTAGTCGCTTGCCAACTTCTGCTGAGGCGCTTTGAAATGATCCTCTTCACCTCCTGGGACCTTCCGGTCTAGAGGGGCAGGTTAGACCAGTGCCTTTATTGCCTTCTCTCCCCCTACTTCCCCTTCGCCTTAGATGGAGATTTTTTTCTTCCCGACCCTGAACAACTCCGCCATCCCCAGACGTCCCTGGCTGGCGGCACACTGATTGGGCGCTTAGCCACCACTCCCAGCTGACGGTAGTGAAGGGCGAGGGGACGGGAACAGTGGTCACGTGAGGGCGGGGCTTATCCGTCTTGTGACCTCCCCCCTCCCCCCTCTCGAGGCTGCGGTGTAGTCACCTGCTTTTATTACGCACGTGGCGGCAGCTGCGCAGTAAGTAGGATTGAGTCTGGGCAACCACGCTGCGAAGGCAGAGGCCGCACTTCACGAGACGCCGAACTGCCCGAGCGAGAGGCCCAAGAGCTGTAAACACGTGGAAAGGAGTCCAAAGCAAAGGAGGAGGAATGTTCAATACATACGAGTTAAGTCCAACTGGAAGCAGTAAATGCAGGGGCCTCAGGCTCATCTGAACTACATCTATCGAGGAACTGCCTGAAGCGCTGTGAGAACCTGTAAGTCGCCTCCTCTTTGCGGCCTCAGTTTTACCAACTGTAAAATACACACTTGGGTATCTGGCCTATAGAACCAGATGTGTCCCTGAGCTGGAAAGTAGAAGATGCAGAACACCATGCCCTTGAGGGGGAAGAAAAAAACCCTTCGGGTTTGTAGCACTCCAGTTTGTAAGTGCGCTTTCACATGCAGTATCTCGTTTTAGTCTGACTGAACACATATTGTATGCCAGGCACTGAGAGCTAGACGCAGAAGGGATGCGGCAGGTTTTGTTTTAAGATGTTGTTTGTTTATCTTTAGAGAGAGGGGGAGAGAGGGAGAGAAACATCGATGTAATGAGGTGCCTCTCGTAGGCCCCCAACTGGGGACCTGGCCCAGAACTCAAGCATGTGCCCTGCCTGGGAATTGAACAGGTGACCTTTCAGTTTGCAGACTGGCACTCAGCCCACTGGGCCACACCAGCCAGGGCAGCAGTATGTTTTTTAGAGGAGTTTTCAATCCAATTTTAGAGAGAAAACTGAAACTAGTACCCACATTTTCAGGAAACATGAGGCAGGTGCTATAAAGAAGGGGCAGATTCCTAACACCCAGTAGAGGTAACAGCCTTTTGGGTAGGACAGGGGAGGGAAAAGTAGGAATGAAACCCTGAATGAGAGGAAAGATTTCAAAGACAGAAATAGGGTGTACAGCAGTTTTTCAGACCTTACCCAAGCAAGCTCATCTATTTTCATAAATGACAAGTAGCAGTAATAAAAATAACTTACTGAGCACTTAATATATGAGTCAGGAATGGTTTTAATTTATATGTGTCATTTATTTAAGTCTCACAGCAACCCACTTTACACAGGAAGCAACTGAGGCATGGAGAGGGCTAATGTCTTGCAAGTATACTAGGCAGTTGCTCCTGCATATCTTGCAGGTACCTACTAAAGAAGTGTCATCTGCCCTAGTTGATGTGGCTCAGTGGTTAACCACCATTCTGTGGACTGAAAGGTCACTGGTTTGATTCCCAGTCAGGGCATATGCCTGAGTTCTGGACCAGGTTCCCAGTTAGGAACTTGCAAGAAGCAACTGATCTGTGTTTCTCTCCCTCCTTTCCCGTCTCTCTAAAATAAATAAAATCTTTTTAAGTGTCATCTTCCCTTATCAAAAGAAAACCAATGACCAACCTCTAGGGTTGCACTGGGTACCTGGCCTTTAGAACCCTATATTCCTAAGGCTCTCACACAATCCTGACACGACCACCATGCCTAACCTTGCAACTACCCCTGGGGAGCAGAGCACCCCTTCTCCCCTCTGATGCCCCAAAGGATGCACCAGTGAGCTTCCCCTTGTTTTTAACTCAGTTCGTCTACAATCCCAGGATATAGATTGCGGCCCTGTCTGGAGCCACAGCACCCACCATCCAGTCCGTCCAAGCACAGGTTTGGCAGTCACGGACTTCCTTTTCCTTCTCTGCCTTCACCAGCAGTTCCAAAGTCCTGTTATGCTACCTCTCAAATATCTACTAAGTTCACCCTTTCAGTTGTCAAGGACCCTGACTGGGCCTCAATTTTGCATTCCTTCCAGCTGTATCTCTGCAGCACTGAGCGTAAAAGTAGTAATGGCAGAACTTTCTGAAATGCAAATATGATCCAGTACACCCTCTAAAGTCCTTGGATGACCAGACATCTGCAGAATAAAATCTGTCTTATGGCATCAAGCTCTTCACGAGGCTTCTGCCTTCCTCTTCAGCTTTATCTGTTATTCCTTCCTTCGACCTGCACCACAGAATTGGGTTTCCTGAATGCCCCATTCTTTCTCCATACTGTACATGCTATTCCTGCTCTTGGGAATGCCTTTCCTGCCTTCATTTGCCCAGGAAACTCCATGTTTTCAAAATCCAGCTCCAACACTTCCGTGAAGGAGACTCTCTGATCTGCACTGGCTTGGATTTGAGTGTACCTCATCTCTGATCCCACAGCCGACTTATATCCATCCTTTATGACACTTAACAGACTGGTGACTCAAGTGTTAACAGTTGGTTCCCTTGGCTCTTGTCCCCACTGGACTGAGTTGCTGAGAAGCAGAAGCTGCCTCACTCCTCTCCATATCCCTGGTGCCTAACAAAGGATTTCACAGAGCAGGTGCTTAATACATGTTTGTTGCATTTGAGACAGAAGGATGACATGAGCAACGATCCCAAGGATGTCTAGGAATGGAGTGGGCTGCTTGGCCAGTCTGAGTCCAAGGGATGTGCAGCAGGGATGTGTGGGCTAAGCCTGGAAGAGGTTATTTTGGTTCTTTGAAGGCCCTGGGAGCCAGGCTGAGAAGTCTGGGCTTTACATGGTGGGTACTGGAGAACACCAAGGTGTTAGATGATCAGAACTGTGCCAAAGACAGGAGGATGAACTGGAGAAGGGGGAGGAGGGGTAGAGAAAACAGGCAGCTACCTTACAGCTGATTAAACAGCAGCTCGGGGAGTGCTGGCTGGTGTGGCTCAGTGGACCGAGCACTGGCCTGTTAACCAAAACATAACAGGTTTGATTCCCAGTCAGGGCACATGCCTGGGTTGTGACCCGGGTCCCCAGTTGGGGGCGTGTGAGAGGTACCTGATTGATGTATACATCACACATCGATGTTTCTCTCCCTCCCTTCCCTTCTCTCTAAAGTAAATTTAAAAATCTTTAAAAAAAATAAACAATAAATAAGCAGCAGTTCGGGGAGATTACAACTACCCAAGGCCACACAGCTGCTAAGTGGCAGAACTAGGAGTTGAACGAGTTCCGGACCATGTCGAGTCCAGAGATCTCTACCTCACCAGAGAGACTGTCAGCAGATGGGGCTCCAAGGTTGCCCAGGTATGAACGGATAATCCATTTGTCAGGACAGGACAGGTTCTATTGCAGACACAATACCCAAATCACTGGCTGAACACATTTATTTTCTATTCACACAAAGCCCACTGGTGGTGCTGGACCACACCTGAAGGCAGCTTAGCAATCCAGGCTGCTTTGATGTGCTCCAGTTCCCACAACAGGGAAAGAACATGTGGAACATCATGTACTAGCTTAGCTTTGGAAGTTTTATTGGTCATACATACCAACCATGACAACGTGAGCAGACCACACAAGAACATGAGCATCACACTGAGGTAACTGGATGCCATCTTGAAGACTGCTGCCATGGGCTGCCAGCAGGAAGCCTCATCTGGAGCATGTTCTCTTCCTAACCCTTTCCTGCTCAGCTCATCTTTCATCTCTGCTCCAGCTGAGGGAGAAGCAAGGTGAAGTTTACAATGTCCCCAGGAGGGAGGCAGATTGCCACCATTTGCAGATGAGGGAACCCAAGGCACAAGGACATTCTGCCACTTGCGTGATCCCATGTGCTCTTGCACCAACCTGCATGTGCAGCAACCACAGCATGAACCACACAGTGTGGACTTAAGGCATTTGCAAGCCTGTCTCTGTCACTAGACATTGGCCTCTTACACTCCATCTGTGCCTCTGCAGCACCTAGCGTGGGCCTCGCACAGAGGAGTGGCCAACCCTGTAGCCAAGCCCTGCGCACTTCCCTCCACAGCCCATGTGCCTGCTCACAGAACAGCTGTGCAGGATGTGGGGAGGCAGGAGCTAGTCGCCTGCCCCTGAGAGAGCCAGAGGGGAGGCCCTTTGGGATATGTGAAGAGGGTATGGAGAGGCTCCGGGGCACCGCTGAAGGGCAGATGCCCTGCTGCACTGAGCCCTGTGGGGACCGCTGTGAAGATGGAATTCATCCGTGCCTAACAGTGCCTGGGCAAGTTCCTGTTGTGGAAAAGCTTTTGGCAGCCAAAGGTTCTCTACCATGCTGATGCCTTACTGTGCACCATCCTGTTCTGGACCTGGCCTTGAGTGTGACTTCTGTTTCCTTTGTGTCCCAGGGTCCCTCCTATGGCTCTTAACAGGACGACCTTCCCCAGTCCTGGAGCTGCCCCTGCCTCTGACAGAGCACCCTCTAAAGAAATTCTCACCTGAAACCCCACCTCAGTCACCTGGGAAGTGCGCACCCTGAAGGCTAACACCACTCTCCCGCTGACGGGATGCTTGGCTTCTCACCCTGCCTGAGCCACAGAGTCCCTCCTGCCCTCCTCAGCCGACCGCAGCAGAGAAAGCAGAACCCAAGCCAAAGTATCAGAAACGTGTATTTTTTTTTAATAGTAAACCTCTTTACAACAAATATAGTGAAAGAGTTTTCCAACAAAACTCATTAGAATATCGAGGACTTTTTCTTTTCTTATTGTGTAGAATACTAAGAAAGCATCACCATACAGCACGAAAAGAAATATTGAAAACAAATCAACAGCCACACACTTGGACTCGCCCTGCCCAGGACCCAGGAGGAACCCCAGGAGTGTGGGTGATTGTCGGGTGTGGGGGTGGGGCACCTCCATGGCCTGTCCCCTTCCTCCCTCTGGGACTTGAATGGGGAAGACAGAGAGAATCCAGATTCCCCATGTAACATTCCAGCACCCCTCCCCCAATACAAATCCCATTTCTTGTATCAACTGTTCAGGGGGGGACAGAGGCGGCAGAGGGGAGAACAGAGGAGTTCCCAGGCTCCCTGTCTCCTCTCCTCCATGAAAGCCTAAATTCACCCCCCACCCCACCCCAGGGATTCCAAAGAATCAGTTAAAAATATATAGATATAGATATTTCTAGATACACTTTTACATCATTTCTGTCTCTCCAAACAAATAAATAATTAAGAGAAGGTGCATTATTTCCTTCCTGTCCAAGATGGGGAGGGCTGGATAAGAGTCAGGGGTCAGTCTTGCTGCATTGAGTGCACTGCTGGGGGAAGGGGAAATGGTGTATTCAACTCGGGTGGGTGCGAGTCCTCTTGCCCACTGTCCCTGAAAGCTGTGGGAAACCTGGGGGGGGGGGGGGGGGGGGGGCGGGGAGAAACATTGGATGACTCCAGTGATTACTTTGGCAAATGCCCGGTCATTCGGAGGAAGGAGTGGGTGGAGGCAAATTTGGCTTGTGAGAGGAGGAAGAAATGAAGTCCACACTTGAGGTCTGGGTTCCCAGGGACCCTTCATCTGGCCGGCCAGGAGCCCCTATCCCCAAGAGAAATCTTGGGATACTGAATTGCAGAAATGTCACATATTCACTCACAGACCAACCCCTGCCCCTAGGGATAGAGAAGAAAGTATACACACACATCCACACATGGTAATCAAAAGCCAGGTTTGCCGTTAAAGGCAGAGGGCAAAACTGGTAAATATTGCACCGTGAATTGCAGGGGCCCTCACCCCCACCCCATATTTAATGGTGGCCAAACCCAGCCCAGAAAGGTGGACAGACTGATGGCGGGAATAGCCTGAGAAGGGAAGGCCAGTCATTCAATGTTTATTGAGCACCTATCATTCAACCATTCACCCGTTTAGCATTTACTGAGCGCCAACTATGTGCCAGGCACTGGGCAAGGCTCTGGGGATGCACACACGTAGGACTACATCCTGTCTTTCACGGCCCTGATCAAGTCTCACTGATTCTTGAAACTCCCTCTGGAAACCTGCAGGAAGACTGAACAGGCTGTGAGGTGGGGGTTAGGGTGTGAGTAAGGACGGTTCACTGATCAGGTAAGGAAAAAGCTTTAGGGAGGAAGAAGAACTTGACTTTCACCCTGAAAGCAGGCCTGGGGTGAGGAAAAGAGGGAATTCCAGGGAAGGGGTGCGTGTACAGGTGTGGGTTCTGGATACACAACTGTGTGTGGAGCCTGGGAGAGGCAGGGCTGCAGGGAGAAGCAAAGAGGACCAACTGCTAGATCCTTTCTGACTGAAAGGCAAAACCATTGGAGCTGAGGGTGAAAACAGGCGAAGGAGCGGGGCATGAGGAGTAGGGCTTGGGGAGGAGGGTCACGGCACTGGAGGCCAGGGCTGTGTGGCTGCAGCAGCCACCTGTCCCTCTGTAAACACGTACCCAAGCACATGCTTACATGCACACACACAGACGCCCTCAGAGCTCAGTTCGCCCAAAGACTCGTGTGTATGCCCAGACGGGCTCAGAGACCCACACAACCATACACACACAAGTACAAAGGGACACTGGGACATACAAATACCAAATGTCTTCATGAACACATTAGGTACCTGTGCAGCCACATGCCTCCCTCTGCTTCTGGTTCCTTCCCTGCTTCATGCTGGAATACTGCTAGTGGCTGGGTCATAGAGGTGGGCAAAGACAGTCACCTGGCACAAAACTAGGCCTTGTCCACTCTGCCTTCAGCCCACCATGATGAAACCCCAAAGGAGTGCTGCACCCCGTGGGCAGAGGAGCTGGGCTGATGTGAAGGAGCAGGGCAAGACCCCAGTCTGCCTGCCCATGCACCTTAGGGTGAGGGTGGTGTGGATCACGGGCTTGGGGCCTGTGCCCTCCAGTTTGATCTGTCATCCAGCCTGAGGTCTCAGGACCTGCGGAGGCAGCAGACAGGGGCAGGCTGGGGAGGAGAGGAGCAAGAACAACAGCAGAAGAACCTCATCTGTACAGTACGGGCGTTTGAATCATTATTATTACAATATACTTTGACAAAAATAGAATCTCATTTCATATCAATACAACAACAACAACAACAAAAAAAAAAACAGTTCCTGGACTGTTACACTGCTAACGTTTTCCAAAGGTTGCTATTTACAATTACAGTAGCCAAGAGGGAAGGTAGGATGTGGCCTGGGGGTGGTGGGACAGGAGGTAGCCAGACAATGAGGGTGCCAAGAGCAGGAAGGTGGGGTCCACAGCGGTTCGGGAGTGGAAGGAGCAGGGAAGAGGGCTGGTGAGAGGGGCCAAGGAGGAAAGAAGGGAGGCAGGCCTTCTGCAAACCTCCCGGTCTCCTCTCCCATCCTCATGACCCCATCCCAGCAACCACTCCTCTGGGGATGTGTACGTGCAAGGAAGAGCAAGTCCCCTCACTCACACTTGCCTGCGGATGCAAGGGTTCCAGTCCTCAGGCACCACGGAGTGCTCAAGGCCCGCTCCCACTGAGTCACCTCACTCATGCTCCTTTCTCCAGTTCTCCCTGTGCCAGCTTTCTCTCTGTGGCCAGCTTTACAGGGCTGGTGTCAACTGAGGGACAGGGAGCTATTGCACTGTGTACGTTAGAGAAAATGCTGGGAAAGGGAGGGACCCTGACTCACCCCTCACCCCAGCCCTCTGTCCCTCCTCAGCCCTCTCCTCATGGCTCTTTCTCTCCAAATGTGCTTCAGAGGGGCCCGCCTCAAAACCTACACCTAGCCTCAGATTCCCAGACAGCCTTCCCAGTCCAAAAGCTCAGCCAGCACCCCTACACCTTGGAGGTACAGTCACACAAGAATCAGTGAGAGAGTGTCATGTGTGTGCAGGGGCACGTGGGGGCCAGGCCTGGGTACTCCGCTCCACGTGCCTGTGGCCACAGAAACAGCCCAGAAGCGGAAACCCTTTACAGAGCTCCTGCCTCACTTTCCCCTGAAACACAGACCCACCATCAAGCCAACTTTGGGGTTTTGTTGTTGGGTAGTTTTTGGTTATTTCCCTCTATCTGGGGGACGGGGTGGGAGGGCTCTGCATGCAGGGCTCGGCACCTGTCCTTTCCCAAAGGCCCAATGGCCCCACCCCCTCCTGCAGCATATGTGTACAACGTGCAAAGTGTCCCCCCCTTCCCGCAAAAAAGAGCTCCCACAGCCAGTGAAACGGCAGGGGTGCAGAAAGGGGATGAGAGCATCCTCCTCTCCAAAGTGAGAATCCAAATTAAAAAAAATATAATATTAATAATAATATAATAATAATTATACACAAATGTAACCGTCAACAGGACACGGAGCACAAGAAAGGAAGTGGGGGTCGAGCGGGAGGAGCCCAGGACAGGGGGGTGGGCGGTGAGATTGTCAACTCTTCATCTGGGAGGCTGAGAGGAGGGGAGTGGGGATCATCACTTTAAGGTCTGTGAAGAGAGGAGATGGAGAAGGGGGTGTGAGGGGGTGGCCCAGGCTACGGGGCGATATGTCCCCCACGCCCTTCTCCCTGTAGGGCCAGGTTTCTGGTGGCAGGACCAGCTCTGAGGGGAGACGTTATCGAGCAGTAGGACTGATGCTGAAGGAAGGGTTAGGAAATGAGCCTTTGGTGGGGGTAAAAGGGCATCAATGCTGCCCCAGAGGGGCTGACAGAGGGGCTAGCTGGCCAAAAGGCCTCTCAGGTGGGAGATAAGACAGGCTGGGGGCAACGGAGCAGTCCCTGGGTATAGCAGACACTGGCAGACGGGAGGGGTGATGCTACAGTACCCAGGTGTCGAGCCGCATCCTCTTCACAGCTGAGCCCTCGGCCTCAGGCTCTGGGGCTGGGCGCAGCAGGCCCAGTGTGGGCCCGAAGTCCGCCCTTCCATCATCCCGGTCCCCTGTCTCATAGGAGCCCCCAGCTGGGCTGCTGAGACTGTCACCAGGCTCAGGGCGGGTCGCTGGGAACACAGCTGGAGGGGGAGGCGCAGGGCTGCGCTCACGGCTTGGGGACACGGGTTCCGACTTGATGCTGATGTGTGGGTGGGTGGTGACTGTGAGGGCAGCACCCACGTGGGGCAGAGGGCTGCCAGGGCTGGCGACAGGAGATGGGGACGGGGTACAGGGAAAAAAAACAGACGAGAGGAGGTGACAACAGAAGTGACGGGCAGTGAAAAGACACAGGGTGACAGAGGACAGAGAATGAGAAGATGGAGGATGAGGGGATGGGGAAGAGACAAGCGGATGGGAACAGACAGACCAGGAAGGCGAGATGGCCAAGTGAAGGGAAAGAAGGGAAAAAACTCATATTAGTTCTCTTTCTATCCCACATCATCTTTTGCAGTCTGGGGTCCCCACCCCGCCCCCACCCCCACCCCAGGCTAACTGGGGAAGGGGCCCAGGGCGGGTCTCCCAGGCTCATACCTGGGACATTAGGGCTGCCATTTGGTGCCTCACATACTGTCCACTGATGATAAGACAACCTCAAAGGAATCCCAGCTCTCAGGAGGCCCCTCTTCTCCCTACCCCTCAACTGTCCCCTCCCCGATGTGTGCATGGATCCCCAGCGACTCACATTAGATTGCTGAGAGACACAGGGACCAGGTGGGGCTGCTGCTGTGGCGGCGGCTGCTGTTGCTGCTGCTGCTGCTGCTGCTGCTGCTGCGGCTGGGGCTGGGGCTGGGGCTGCGGAGGCTGCGGCTGTGGTGGCTGCTGGGGCTGTGGTGGCTGCTGCCAGGCCGTGACATTGCCTAGTGACAGCCCCCCAGGTGAACTGAAGGCTGGCAAGGAAGAGAGCTCCGCACTGGTCAGCTGGTAATCTGCGTGGAAGAAAGTAAGGATGAGCCTCAGTGGGCGGGAGAGGACTAAGGCCAGCAGGGTGGGGGGCACCTCCAGGAGAACATGGAGACGGAAGACGTAGTTCATGATAGACGTGAATAACCGGAAGAGCCCGCACAAACCCAGGAAGATGGCACTCCCAGTTCTGAAATGCAAATCCTAATAACCATGACGTGCTGTTTTGTTTTAGTTTTTTTAACAGGACAAAAAGAGGTGGTTTTTTAAAAACTGTTTTTTTCCTACTGTGTGTAGGTATCATTTTTAGAGTGTCAATTTATAAAAACAAGGGTAAAATAAATAGGGATGGTCTAATATATGTTTGTCACTCTTCAACTGCCAAGTATTCAAGTGCCTTTCTGACACAGAGTGCGGTTGTGGTAAATGCTGGGTGAACGGCACAGTCGAATTGCCACAGTGACCATTCCCCCTTCTGCAAGGTCCAGAGTCTCCTAAAGACTGTCGACACATAAGCAGCAGCCAGGGACTGAGCTGTGGGCCCCCACACACGAACACAGAGGACATGTGTCTGCCCACCAGAAAGGCCTGCCAGAGCAAAGGGTCCGGGAGAGGAATAGGTCTGGAGCCCAACGGGCCAAGGTGCTGACCAAGGTCACCATGAGGTGTCACTCATTAATTTCCAAATTTCTGTCTCAATAAAGAAACAGTGATGTTTGCATTGTCACAGAACAAACAGAACCCTGAGATGTTTCACAGTGTCCACAGTACTACTATGTTTCAGGTTGCTTCCTGTTTGGGACAGTTTAGAAAATGTCTCCCCTGAGAAGCATAAGGCAATTGCACCGTGGGGGCGGGGGGCGGGGGGGGCGCACAAGCACACCTCCCTGCTGCAGCGGCATTAGGCCACCATGCTCTGGAGCCATCTGCTCAAGCCCCCCGCCTTTGTGCAGAGAAGACAGCGTTATCTGTGCGACATGACAGTAAGGTCATGGGCATGAACAATGAGGTCCAACTTCCTAGCTACCTCCACTTCCGGGTCATGTGACCTCAGACTAACTACTTACTCTCTACCAATTGGAGGTGACAATCCTGCCTATACCACCCAGCTGCTATGAAGACTGAGTTAATACACATGAAGCATACAGACCGTTAGCACATAGTAAATGTCCAAAGACTTACTGTTACTAACTTACAAACGAGGCAACTGCAATGTCAAGTTTGAGGAACTCAATACAGTTAAAAATGGGCAACGGACCTTAACAGATGCTTCTCCAAGGAGGACATACACAGGGCCCAGAGACATGAAAAAGATGCTCAGCATCACTAACCATCAGAGAGATGCAAATTAAAAGCTACAATGTTGTATCACCTCACATCTGTCAGAAAGGCTTTCATTAACAAAGCAACAAACAAAAGTGCTGGAAAGGTTGTGCAGAAAAGGGAACCCTAGTGCACTGTTGGTGGGACTGCAGACTGGTGCAGCCACTGTGGAAAACAGTATGGAACTTCCTCAAAAAATTAAAAATGGATCTGCTTTCTGACCCAGCAACTCCACTGTGGGGATTACATCCTAAGGACCCTGACACACCAATTCAAAAGAACCTATGCACCCCAATGTTCACAGCAGCACAATTTACAATAGCCAAGTGCTGGAAGTAGCCTAAGTGCCCATCAGTAAGTGAGTGGATCAAAAAACTGCGGTAGATTTACACAACGGGATACTACTCTGTAGAAAGAAATAAGCAACTCCTACCTTTTGTGACAGCAAGTGTAGAAATGGAGAACATCATGCTAAGTGACATAAGCCAGTCGGTGAAAGACAAATATCATATGATTTCCCTTGTAAGAGGATTCTAATGAGCAAATATACTAACGATCAAAACAGAACCAGAGGCATGGAAACATGGAACAGACTGACAGCGGACAGAGGGGAGGAGGTAGAGGGATAATGGTGGAGAGAAGGGGAAGGGACTAGTCAAAGAACATGTATGAGTGACCCATGGACATGGACAACAGTGTGGGGACTGACTGTGGGAGCGGGGCTGCGCTGGGTGGAGGAGGGCACAGAGGGAAAAAATCAAGACAACTGTAACAGAATAACAATAAAAAAAGTTTAAGGAACTCACTGCAGGTCACAGAGAAAGCCAACGGCAGAGAGAAGACAAAATCCCAGACTCTTTATTACCTTTAAATTTCACCCTAGAGATGACCCCTGGCCTCATAATGTTACCCAGGAGCTTTGAGATGCTTACAGGTATATTTAAAAAGCAGAGCAAGGTCAGAAAGGGGCCCCTAGCACTAACTGTTTCTAACACTCATTTAACAAACAAGGAAGCCAATCACAGAACAGGACATCACCTGCCTGACGTCCCTCAGTGAGGGGATCGTTGAGACTCAACTCCCAGCCCTTCACCTTCCCAGCACACTCCAGTCCCATCTACCTGGAGACTTGGCCCCCCAGGAGGCTTGGCTCTTCTTAGATAAGAGGAACATGGCCTGCAGGCCACCTGGCAGCCCACTTGGTCTGCTTCGAGCGTGACTACAGCCAGACCTCTGCAGCCAGTGTCAGCAAGGGGCCAGGCCTGTTCCTTGCCTAAGACATGGCCGTGGACAGATCCACCACAGACAGAACCTGCCCTGGGGCCAAGGACTGCAAACAGTAAATAACTAAGCAGCAATGTGTTCGTTAGGGTTTTGTTTATGTATAGTCACCTGAAAACGCTGCTGCTAGTGCACTGCACTATTGGTGGGAATGTAGGCTGGTGCAGCCACTGTGGAAAACAGTGTGGAATTTCCTCAGAAAACTAAAGATGGAACTGGCTTTCAACTGGTTTTTGATCCAGCTATCCCACTACCGGGATTATACCCTAAGAATTCTGAAACACCAATTCAAAAGAACCTATACACCCCAATGTTCATAGCAGCACAATTTACAATAACCAAGTGCTGAAAACAGACTAGGTGTCCCTCAGTAAATGAGTGGATCAAAAACTGTGGTACCTGTACACAATGGAATACTATGCAGCAGAAAGAAGGAACTCCTACCCTTCACGACAGCATGGATGGAACTGGAGAGCACTATGCTAAGTGAAATAAGCCAGGCAGTGAGAGACAAATACCATATGATCTCGCCTATAACTGGAAACTAATCAACAAAACAAACAAGAGCAAAACAGAACCAGAGACTTGGAAATAAAGAACAAACTGACAGTGACCAGAGGGGAGTGGGGAGGAATAATGGGGGAAGAAGGGGCAAGCAAAGGAACACAAACAGAGGACTCATGGCCACAGACAATGTAGGGGACTGACTGTGGGAGTGGGGGGCTGCAGCAAGGCAGCAGCAGGAGAACCCAGCCAGGCAGCGGATTGTGGAGGGGCACTGCGAGCAAGGCAGCTGGCTGACCAAGCAGTCACACATTCGAGCACAGATAAACCAGGTGAAACTGGGGAGCGGGACCGACTGCACAACCCAGGGCCCCAGCGTCAGGAAATAAAGCCTCAAACCTCTGATTGAAAACACCTGTGAGCGTTGAGGAGCCAGGAGAAACTCCCAGTCTCACAGGCGAGTCCGTTGGAGACCCACAGGGTCCTAGAATGTACACAAGCCCACCCACACAGGAATCAGCACCAGAAGGGCCCACTTTGCTTGTGGGAAGCAGGGGAAGAGACTGAAATCCAGCAGAGAGTGGAGGAATCACCATTGTTCCCTCTAGGACCCTGCCCACACATACAGTGCCACAACCAGTGACTGGATTGCCCCACCCTGGTGAACACCTAAGGCTCCACCCCTCATACCTAACAGGTGCAACAAGACCAAAATAAATATATAAATAAATAAAAATGGCCCAAATGGAAGAACAGATCAAAGCTGCACAGCAAGTACAACTAAGCAACCATGAGATAGTCAACCTATCAGATGCACAGTTCAAAACACTGGTGATCAGGATGCTCACAGAATTGGTTGAGTTTGGTCAAAAATTAGATGAAAAAATGAAAGCTACGCTAAGTGAAATGAAGGAAAATGCACAGGGAACCAATAGTGATGGGAAGGAAACTGGGGGTCAAATCAATGGAGTGGACCAGAAGGAAGAAAGAAACAACCAAACAGAAAAGAATGAAGAAATAAGAATTTAAAAAAACGAGGAGAGCCCTGGCTGGCATAGCTCAGTGGATTGAGCACAAACTGCGAACCAAAGCATCGCAGGTTTGATTCCCAGCCAGGGCACATGCCTGGGTTGCAGGCCACAGCCCCCAGCAACCGCACATTGATGTTTCTCTCTCTCTCTCTTTCTCCCTCCCTTCCCTCTCTAAAAATAAATAAATAAAATCTTAAAAAAAATAAAAATAAAAAAACGAGGAGAGGCTTAGGAGCCTCCAGGACATCTTTAAACGTTCCAACATCCGAATTATAGGGGTACCAGAAGGGGAAGAGGAAGAGCAACGAGTGGAAAACTTATTTGAACAAATCACGAAGGAGAACTTCCCCAATCTGGCAAAGGAAATAGGCTCCCAGGAAGTCCAGAAAGCTCAGAGAATCCCAAAAAAGTGGGACCCAAGGAGAAACATACCAAGGCACATCATAATTACATTAGCCAAGGTAAAAGTGAAGGAGAGATTCCTAGAAGCAGCAAGAGATAAGGAGACAGTCACCTACAAAGGAGTTCCCATCAGACTCTCAGCTGATTTCTCAAAAGAGACCTTACAGGCAAGAAGGGGCTGGAAAGAAGTATTCCAAGTCATGAAAGGCAAGGACCTACATCCCAGATTGCTCTATCCAGCAAAGCTTTCATTTAGAATGGAAGGGCAGAATGGAAGTGCTTCTCAGATAAGGTCAAGTTAAAGGAGTTCATCATCACCAAGCCCTTATTTTATGAAATGTTAAAGGGACTTATCTAAGAAAAAGAAGATAAAAAACATGTACAGTAAAATGACAGCAAACTCAGTTATTAACAACCACACCTAAAACAAAAACAAAAGCACACTAAGCAAACAACTAGAACAGGAACAGAACCACAGAAAGGGAGATCACATGGAGGGTTAGCAACAGGGGAGTGGGAGGGGGAGAGAGGGGAAAAGGTACAGAGAATAAGTAGCATAGATGGTAGGTAGAAAACAGACAGGGGGAGGGCAAAAAGAGTATGGGAAATATAGAAGCTAAAGAACTTATGACACATGGACTTGAACTAGAGGTGGGGAATGTGGATGGGAGAGGGGGTAGAGGGGAGTGAACGGGTGAAAATGGGACAACTGTAATAGCATAATCAATAAAATATATTAAAAAAAAAAGAAAAAGAAAATAAATAAAAACTTCCCCCCCACTCAAAAAAAGGATATCCAGTTAAATCTGAATTTCAGGTAAGACAATGAATAATTTTTTGGCTAAGTATGTCTTTGGGACATACATTGCAGAAGAATGTCTTTGAGACATACTAAAAAATTATTGTTTTATCTGAAATTCAAATTTAACTGGGCATTCTAAGTTTCTATTCACTAAATCTGGCAACCTTAATTAGAAGGGCCTCTCCCAAATCAATGGCCTTCCTCAGACCAGGGTGTACCCCAGAGAACATCTCATGTCCCCTCTCTGGCCCCTCCCCTGTCCCAAAGCCTTGTGCTCACAGCTTAGGCCACCCAAACACTCACCTGTGTTGTAGGCAGTGGGCATGGAAGAGAAGGGGAGGCCCTGGCTGAGTAAACTAGGCGTTGCCACGGAAACCACTGGGGTAGTGAGTGAGTGGGTAGACTGGGAGACCCCAAGGCGCTGGGCATTGTTCTGTGGGAGAAAATGGTCTGTCAAGAGGTGGCAGTGAGGGGTTGCTTAATCTTGGCCTTCCACTGCAAGGCCAATCTGGGGTCTCTGAGTCCCAAGGCCCAGAGGGAGGCCTCAGCACGGAGGCCACACAGACACACAAACGTGCGTGGGTGCACTCAGAAACTGACAGCCATGGGGAGAAACATGCCGCATAAGTCCATTCACACCTACACACAGAGAGGGACGCACTCACGCTTGCCCTGTGGCCCCAGCACCAAGCTCTCCCATTGCAAAGTGAGAGAAGGGAGAGCCTCCTCTCCCTTCTCCTGGCTGATCCCTCTGGAATCTGCTCTCCGTCCATCACACTGCAGCACATGCCTGGGAAGAAGCGTGCTGGCATCTGTGAGGGGAATGCGTGTGCCTGCGTGTATGCACACACGTGTGTGGGGCTGTTAGCTCCATCTGCCGCTGACTCACTTGTTTATTCCAACTCCACGCTGGGGCCGAAACTGCCGCTGTGTTGGCCGCCAAAGCCTGCCTGCCTTTTCCAGCCTCACTGGCCTCCCACCAGGGAGTGAGGGAGGGAGGAGCCCCCGCCCCACTCCTGGATGAGGGTGAGTATGCAAGTGTGTGTGTGAGAGAGAGAAAGAGCAGCTGCATGTGCCTCTGAGTGCCTGTGAGACAGGCTGTGTGTTGGAGGGAGCACGGAGACGGGGTGCAGGCAGGGGGGAGCAGAAGACTTCCCACCAAGGGCAACCCTGGCCTTGCGTTAAGCCTCAGCTTCCCCTGGAAAATGGATTTTATTACCTGGCTGGTACCCCTTCTATAGAGTTCTGCCCTGGGTTCCAAGAATGCTCGGTGGGCCTGAGTAGAGTCAGAGGGTAAGTGCAGTCCAGCCTCTGGGACATATCCTAGGATACATCCCAGGACAAGGCCTAGGGCAAGGTGTGGCCCACTCCTCTTGCACACACACAACACACAGAGAAAGGTGTGCTTGCATGAATGCAACATCACCATAAGACATCCATATCACACAAGTCCAAACACATGCATATCTGACCCCTCACCCCTACCCCATTCACCTCTGTATCCCGCTTGGCATTAAGCATAGCTTCTGGCAAATACCCAGATAAACAATACACTACACACACAGGCCAAAGAACAAGGGCACACACACACTCCATGCTGGGGGTCACAGAGCAATGGGATGACCCAAAATTCCAAGCCACGGTAAACATCTCACAGCCTCACTTACCAGATCTAAATGGTCCTCAGTCTGGGAGCAGAAATAAAACCAAGGGATGGTTCAGTCCCTTGCTGCCACCTTCCCCTCACACCTGTCCCCACAGCCATCCCATCTACCTCTCTGCACGGGAGCAGGACAGCTCCGCAGCCCAGAAGCACAGAGCTTTTCACTGTGCTGATGGGTTTCCAGACAATGCTACCTCCCACTGTCTGTCTACCAGTTAGGAAAGCCTCGCCATCGAACTCCCATCCCTCTGTTGTGATCACACCCCTCCTATCCTCCTTCCCGTCACAGAACACTCTCTTCCACCATCTCCTCTTCCCTTTTACTGCCTTTGAGGCTGGCACTTCTGTGTTCCGACCTTTAGCAAAGCCCTCTGGGATTTCTTTGCAGCCATACTTCCGTGATCTTTCTTGGGAAGCCCTCACGGTAGGTCACCCTTCACCTCTCCTGCTGGAAGTCGGCTCTTTCCTCCCTCCACTCCCCCATTCCCCATTCCCCGGCCCCTCACTCCGTCCAGACCCTACTCACCAAGTGGTGCATCAACCCCTTTCCTCCCTGGGAAGTGATGACCCTGAGGTCGGGTTTGCGGCTGGGGGCTCCAAGCTGGGCGCTGTGGGGAGGTGGAGGTGGAGACTTGGCAGGGATGACCTTGTTTAAGCTGTTGCCATTGGCCACAGGGAGGAGGCCAGGGGAAGCCCGAGCACTGACGTAGCCATTGCCTGGATAAAAGGAGATGAGGGTAAAAGGGAAAACATGGAGCCACCCCTCAGCCCTGTTAACTGCCCCCGTGCCAGTACTCCTGCCCAGGCCCTGTCAAAGCCTCACTCAGGCTTCAGGTAGGTACTGAGACCTCTGGTTTCCCCTGAAACCCCTAACTCCCAAATCCCTGGGCTCGCCCTCCTGACTCGAAGCTGTGCATGACAGGGCTGGGTGGTAGGGGCTCTGAGGCTGAGGAGGAGGGACTGGCAACTGGAACCACAATGGCCAAGAAGTTCTTCTGCAGTCAAGTCTTCCCCACCTTTTCTTTTTGGCCTCCTTGGGCAGGAAGTCCAGAACCTCCTGATCCCATTACTGGTCCCCAACTGGGCCCACAATGACCCAGGCTGAGAAAGCGGTGCCAGCCCAGAATTTGGGCCTCAGTGAGGATCCTGCTCACCAGGGCAAATCTACCACTCAGGCTGCTCCCTTCACAGTCAGCTGGGGACGCAGTGATTTGGATGAGCATGTGACAAGATGCCCACAGCTCTGGGGAAGGTGAGTCATTCACTGGTGTTCCCGACACTGCAGGGCTGACAGTCCAGCCATCACCATAATTGGACTGGTGACAACAGCCACAATAACTACCCTTACATTTGCTCCATACTCCATGACCTCCGTGGGGCTTTCACACATGTGTATCATCTCATTTAATCCTGACACTAACCCTCGAGGTGGACAGGACACATTATCATCAGCCCTATGTACAGAAAAGGGAACTTGACGCCTGGATGGCAGGGGTGTTAATGACTTCTCCATGGCCACATGGCTGGATGTGAGCCAAGCTAGGGCCCTACCACTTCCCACATGCCAGGCTTGAGGGCCCCCAAATATCACTACTTCCTTAAGGTCTGCAGGCATTTCTCTGGCCCTCTCCTTGGAGAGGGAGGGTACTCACCCGTTTCCCCCATTTCCTGACCCTGCACACAATCACTGATGAAGAGCTAAGATCTGGTGCCTGGTGCTACGATGGGGGATTCACATGGGGGTGACTACAATCGGAAGCGTCACATCGTTCTGTCACCTGAGAGCACACTATTGCCCCGTAAGTGTGCGGCTGCCTCCATCCCAATTCTCAGATCACTTTGGGAATGGCAGGAATGTCAGGGTGACGTCAATGGTGACATTCGAAGTCACAATCACCAGCACAGGACAAGAGGGACTGTCAGCTACCGGAATTGGGGAGCAGCCTTTCTTCTGGGGCTCACAGATGTGCACACACAAGTGTACACCTAACGTCTGGGTATTTCCCTCAGTGAGAATGTCTGTGTGCGTGTGGAAGTGTGTGTGAGTCTGCGCCCACCGTCGACTGGCAACGCCAGATGCATTCGCATCCTCCAAATCCCAACTCGACCCCCTCACTCAACTGAAAAAACTTGGATCTTTCGCCTCTAAGTAGAAATGTGGGTCCCTTCTCACGGTTTGTCCAGAATTCCCTTATCCTATAGCTCCACACCAATCATTGCAACAGACACAAAACTCCTGGGGCTTAGAAGTCCTCAGACTAGACCTCCAGTTCAGGCCCTGGGATCTTCCTCTCCCGTAATCTAGGTCCTTCCGGGGTCCTGGGCCTGTGGCCTCTGAGTAGGCAGGCCCTCCCCCACCCCGAGGCAAGGGCAGCCGCACTCACCGACAGGGCTGGGGCAGGCTCCGTTAGCACTATTGAGGTCGCCACCCAGCATGGCCCCTGGAGGACAAACAGAACGTTGATGAGCTGAGAAGACACCCCCTCCCTCCCAAGTGAGTCTTAGGGACTAAACAGAAAGAAGAGTCATAGCCCCTTTCCTCAGGAGCCACATAAATGGCCAAATGCTATGCAGATGAAGGGAAAGACTCTCTACTGGAAATGGAATCCCAAGTCCCCATTGCTCCTCATTTCCCCCTCACCTACTGCCTGCAGCCCACTCACCTGCACTGGCTGGGCGCTGGGGCAGGCCAGGAGACACACTGTTCCTCTGTAGTGCTGGCTGCTGGGGGGACAGGAGCCGTGGGTCCGTGAGGGATGATGTCACCAGGGAAGGGGTGACCAGGGAGCCGCTGGGATTGCTGAACTGCAGTGAGCTCTGATTGGACACGGGCACTGTCACAGGCATGGCAAAGTTTGGGGCCGGGACAGCTGACTATAGACAGAAAATGGAGAGGCAGGGTCAGGCCAGGGTGACCCCTTACCCTAGACCCACTTTGCCTGAGAAGGCAGGCAAGGGTTCTCCTGAAGCTGGGCAGTGTGTCCTAGGGCCAGCAGCTCGGTCTCTCTGCCCTGGGCCCTTTCGGAGTCCTGCCTGCCACTCCCACCAAGAAAGTAGGCTGGTGGGAATGCTTTGGGATCCATCTCTGGCCCAGAGAATGAGAACAAGGTTCTGCTCACTATAGACAGGACCAGGGACACCTGGAACCCCCCTAGTAGAGGTGGGTTAGTCCTCAGCCAGGCAGGACACACAGGGAGCAGGTTAGAGGCCCTGAGGACAGACTCAAACTCACACACAGCTGTTACAGGCCTGCGCCTGGGGTCAGGACATTACTTCACTTGTAATCTCTAACCCACCTGGCCTACTGTACAGGGTGTCCACCCTGCCTCCCTGCCTTTGCCTTCAGCATTCTCTGCCTCCCCTGAACACTGCTACTAAGTATCTGAGCCTGGGAGTGTCAGAGAGCCCCAAGGGGGTCTGTCCCCCAAAAAGATCCAGACAAGAGCACATTCTCTATATTCTTGTCATCTAAGGATCTCACGTCATCCATACATTTCTTGTGGTGAGAGGGACACTCCAGGCCTCTCCCAGCTTGTGCTCCATCCGAGTGAGGCTCAGCAAGGGTCACAGGTTTATCACGACCAAGGTCAGAGAGGTTGCTCAGGAGTCACCAATAGCCCCAGCATGGCTCAGAGCGGAACATCCATCAGAGGCAGCAGAGGGCCGGGCCAGGGCGCGAAGCCACACCATGCACAAGGAGGCTCTCCTCCATGCTACTACTCACGGCCAGTCTATAACTCTGCATCATTTTATCAAACTCCTCGTCTATCTTTTTATATTTCTCCTCCGTCTGGGGGGTCAGGGCAAACACCTCGTCCACCTCAGGGCTTTCACATTCCCTGTGCTTCTTGTGCAGCGCCTGGGGGGAAGGAGCCGGAAGGGGGGCCAACAGAGAGAGAGTGAGTGGGGCTCACCCCATAGCGCCGGAAGAGCCCGTCCAGCTCCTCACTGGCGCGCCGGTACTTGTCCTCCAGCAGGGGGCTCTGTTCCAGCGAGTCCTCCCCGTCGGGCTCCGGGCTGTCGCAGCCGTTGAAGCCCTTCTTCCTCAGGGTCTGTAACCACACCACTACTGTCAGCAGAGGTGAGGGTCCTCCCACACCCATCTCTCCGGAGTTTTTTCAGCCCTTCCAAAGCATTCTAACTTTTCCCCAACCTCCTTCCTCAGGGGTCCCAGCATCTCCCCAGCCCCCTCCCTCATACCATCCTCCCCTCCTGGGACACTGTGTGAAGATGCGGCCAGTGCGGGGAGTGGGTGGAGTGGGGGACGGCACCAGAATGCAGGAGTCACATGAAAAGAAAGGTGGGCATAGCCTAGGGAATACACTTGGCAAAGAGACATGTGCTTTCAAGGTGGGGATGGCTCTGGGTGTTGGGAGGGATGGTGGTGCCCTGGCCAGCCCCTGCCTTACCACCCACGACCAGCTCCGGGCAGAGGCACAGCGAGTTTCCCAGGGAAAGGTAGTTAGGCTGGCTTTGCCCAGCTGAATCCCTGGGTTCTGCTTATAAGATGGGGGAGAGAAAGAGATGAGAAAGAGAGAGAGAGGGACGAGAGGGAGAAGGCAAGCAGGGGACTGGCATGTACTGAGCTACCGCGTGCTACCCCATACACTGTCTTTGCTGAACATCGGAGCTTCTCACTGTGGCCATACAAAGTAGGGACACAGCAGTGGGCCTGGGGTAGATCCTAAAGCTGCCCTCTCAATGTTCAAAACATCTTCATAGATACTTGTTTTGTATTTAAAATGAATGCAAACTTTACATTCCACTGCTGATTCAATGTTTTCTCTAATACAAAAATAAGGGAACTTCCTTCAAGTCTGTGAACTACAGTCTCATTACTCCAGGAAGGCAGGCCTGTGCCCCACCCTGCGCCCCTCTGATCGGCACAGGTTCAGTTCACATGCCCATGCACGCAGCTTCGGCATGAGGAGCAAGAACTGCACCATCTCATTTAATTCCCACAAAACCCTTCAGAGCAGGCACTGGCCCCAGTTCGTGGAGGAGGTGAGCACCAAGGCTCGGCAGCCCTCTCTGAAACAGGGTCATGGGGTCCCAAAAGGGACAGAGACACCAAGAGAGATGAAATCAGGAGGAGACAAAGAAAGGAAGAGTTGCAGTCACAGGCTAAAAGCTGGAGAAGGGGGGAAAGACAGGCACAGAAAGTCTGAGAAAAGACAGGAAAGAGAGGTCACGTCTTGCACAACAGACAAGAAGAAAGACTCTGAGACAGGGCTGCAGCGGGAGTGGGCTGGGCGGGGGGCAGCCCTACCTGGCACCCACTCACAGCCCCTCCTTTCTCCTCGGCCCAGATTTGGGTGAGAAGATATGAGTTCCTGTGTTTGTGTACACAGGTGAGGAGCTATGAGGGCAGGTGTACACATGTGCACGCACGGGCAACACCGTGCTCGGAGGCAGGCGGGGATGGGTGGGGTCCACGTGTGTGGGCGCACCTCGATGATGTCAGCGTTGGTGCGGCTCTCGTGCGGCTCGTTGTACTCGGTGTACTTGAGCAGCACCTTGTCCATGTCGGTGCTGGCGTACTGGAACAGCTTGTTGGAGTGGTTGAAGATGATGAGCGCGATCTCGCAGTCGCACAGCACGCTCAGCTCGTACGCCTTCTTCATGAGCCCAAACTTCCGCTTAGTGAACGTCACCTGCAGGTGGGTGGGTGGGCAGCCAGGTCTGGCTCAGTCGAGGCCTGCCTAGGAGCCCCCACCTACAGGCGACTGGAAACAGCCCCTTCTTGAAAGCTACCATCTTAGGATGACACAGCTCTTTTCTCAGGAGCCCCTGGTCTGGGGAAGAAATAGGCAGAACCCCTCTGCCAACACATGGCCACGACATAGCCCACAGCAAACTCACTGAAAGCAGGGGATTCAGATGAACAGACCTCCACTCACTATTCTGGGGACTATAACGACGTCAGGGAAGAACAGAAGGACTTCCTGCTCTTCCCCTGGGGTAGGAAGAGGAAAGGATTCATCTCTGGGAAAGGGGGCATGCCCCTGTGTGTCCTGAGGCTTGTGTATGGCTCCTGGGCAGGGGCCCAGGTCTGCCTGGTGGCAGCAGTGGGAGTTCTGGGAAACAGGGTTCTAAGAGCTGCAAGGAGCAGGGCTCCTCTTTTCCCAGTGCAGCCCTTCCCCTTCCATTACAGCCTCCAGAGTACAATTCCTCCAGGAAGTCCTGCTGGAGTGGCTGCAAGGAATGGAGGCAGAGGTCAGCTCCCTGCCCTCATCCACACTGTGTGGATCCAGGATGTCCTCACCTGTCGGTTCCGCTCATCAGTGATTCGCTGGATCTGAATCTTTTTCCTCCCCATCTTCTCTGGGATCCTCAGTGCTAGGAAGGGGAGGGGATCGCTGGGCGCTGGGTCTCGGGACGCCTCACACTGTGCTCATGAACGGTCCGGGACCGGTGCTCAGTTCATGGTCCGCAGGACACTTTCAGTACAGCCTCCTGGGGGGACAGGGCCGTGAGATGACCGTTAACCCTGGCAACCCTCAGCCCTGCTCCCTGGGCACACAGGCCAGGCCCACAGCACCTCCGGGAGAGGCTGTCAGCGTCTGAACCCATCCTCAAAATGGGGACATGGTGGCCACTGAGGGGAGGGCATGCCACAGCTAGGCACAAGCTGGGCCTCACTCGCACTCAGAGCCCAGGACTCTGGTCCAGCCCCTTTCCGCACCATCACTACTGCCCTCAGGTTCCAGGTCAGACAGCGCACACAGAGCTCCCTAGTTCCTAGGGGTCTGGGTCTTAGAGAACACTGCACACACTTCCTCCTCCTGGAGTAGAGACACCTGAGCTCCTCAGCTGCCCCTCTGGCCTAGAACTGTGGTTCCTGCGCTACAGCGTGGTGCAGAGAACGTGTTGAGTGAACACCTGCCAAGTCCACGAACATCTGGCACAGTGCACCTGGTGCCATGTAGGAGTGTTTCTGCACTCCCGTACCAGGAACGTTCTAGGGCAGGGTCCTCACCGAACCCTGGAGCCAGGCATCCCAGAGTGGGGCTGGGCCACAGACGCCCCGCCTCTTCAACCAGGGCACTTCCACACCAGTCTGCTTCCTTCAGTGGGCCTCAGCCTACGATTTTTTTTGGAAGGGTCCTGCTGCTATAAATCAATCAATCGTTCAATCAATCACCCTTCTAGACCAGAGGTTGGCCATTTTTTTGTGTGGAGGGCCAAATAAAACATGTTTCAGGCTTTGCAGGCCGTACAGGGGCAACCACTCTACTGCCACTGCGGCAGAACACAGCTGCAGATGACACACAAATGGCCGGCCGAGTGCAGCTGTGTGCTCAGGGGTCTAGGTTTGCAAGAGCAGACATGGGCCGCAGCTCGCTGTTCCCGCTCTAAAGGGACGGGCCAAGTCGAGGACCCAAGCTCAGTCTGAATACAGCTCCCCAGCCCTGCTCACCACGAAGCACAAGGGAGAAGAGAGAGCCTACCGATATTTGCCAACGAGGCTACTGGAAGCCAGGGCACCAGGCATCGGCGAGGGTCTGTGTCTCTCAGTGCACCTATGAACTACCCACTAGTTGAAGGGCTTCCACTCCAGTGCCAGAGTGGCACTGTACCATAAGACGCTGGAGGCATCTTGGGCTGGAGGGGGCAGAGGTGAGAGCCCAGCCTGAGCCAGAGAAGGCGCAGGCTTTCAAGCATGGGCAGTGCCCAAATAGGCTAGGTGAGCCTGGGGGGCTGGAGGCGTGAGATAACCCCAAGGTCCCTCCAGCTCTTGGATTCTAGAAGTCTTCGTGTCAGAGGTGGAGCCTTCAGAACAAGGCTCCCGTTTTCTAAAACTTTTCTGAGTGGATCCTGAGAGGAGCCCAGACCACAGAGTCCAGCCCTTCCCTCCAGAGTCCCCCTTCCACAGAGTCCCTGCCATGGACCCCACACAGCAATATTGAGAGAGGTGGGCAGAAGTGTCACTGCAGTGTCTGATGACAGACATCTGTAATTAGAAACCCCCTCCCCAGCCCCTATTTCCGATGGCTGAGCGGCCCCCAAGGTTCCACAATAGGTGCTGAAGTTCAGTTTTGGCATCCTGGCATGAGGGGAGAGGAGGCAGGGAATCTGCAGACTTGGGAGGAGCCAGGACTACCCCTCTCCCCTCTTTCCCGTGACCCTGGCTGTCCCTCAGGCCTTCCCTAGCCCAGCTGGAATGAGGACGTCTACTCTGTCTAGGATCTTCCTCTTCCCATTCCCGGAAGGACCCTCTGCCCTTCCCTCTCCCCAGACACGGATGCTCCCCTTTTCCTTGTTCTCACCCTGCTCCAGGGGGCCTGAGCCTCCTACTGTCCACCCTCACAAAGGCCCCAAGCAACACCAAAACCGCCCTGTCAACGTGAGCAGCCCAGCAGATTCCTAGGCCCAGAACCGCCCATCCCCCGCACTCCTTGCCTATAAACCCAGTTCTGCCAACCCCCACTACAAAGGCTCCAGCACAGAGATTTCAGCTCCCTCGCCTCCTGGTGCAATCCACAGTCGGTATTTTTCTAGAGTTTGGCGGGAGAGGTGGGGAGGGCACACCAAAGGTGGGGGGTGCGGTTAAGAAGAGGGCTTCTTAAACAGGATTCTCTGGTCTGCCTCGGAGACCCCAGTCCAGACCAGTAAGTGCGGTCAACACAGAACCCCTCTGGCTTAGAGCGTCCGCATGCCCTCCCGATCCCACTTTACTATCTCCTCCTCGCCATGCTTTGTTCACAAGCGCACTCCTGATGAGATGCAACCTCTGTCAACTTGTGGCCAATAATCTGTCTTCCTCCAAGTCAGGAGAGAACAATCTCTTAGCTCTCGTGACCCTCAGAAAAGTCACTCCTGCAAGCCAACCTCACCCCTCTGGTTCCACCAATTGTTTGCTCTCAGAGTGTCTCGTCTCTTCTTTCTAGCACTTATCATGGCTGCAAATCCTCACAATTCCGGGCTTCTATTTCATGCCTGGCTCCCCTGTGAGACTAAAGCTCTGTGAGGGCAGGAGCGACATCCGTCTTTTTCACCGCTCCATCCCCTGGACGGAGGAGCTCAGGAAATATCTGCTGAAAGGAGGACAGGGCTGTTTCATCTTTGTGACCCCGTGAGAAGTCCTTGTGGTCCTTCAATCAGTCCTGCTGCAGGACCAGCTCCTCTCTCCATCCTCTGTAGAAACAGAGCACTTCCTCTGCCAGCCGTGCCTGAAGCTTGTCCAGTTGGAAACCATCTACTTCCAACCACCTCTGCCCTCAACCTGCTCCACCCTTGGGCTGGCTGGTACAGAGGGTGAGACTCTCAAGTCTTCTAAGGAGCAGCCCTGAGCACATGGAGATGGAGAGGATGGGGTTGCTTAGGCAACTGTCGCCTGGCAACCAGCTCCCTGGCTGATCTCCTATACCGCCCCCCCCACCCCCGCCTCATGCTGGGGGAGCTGGGATGTGAGAGGGATCAGGGCTGAAAAGACAGGGAAGCCAGAGAGACCCATCCAACATACTCTGACAGGGAAGTCAGGGCATCATCTATCCCCAGTCCCTGCCAGAGTAGCCGAACGTACTTTTTATAACTGCACGCTCTCATGGCCCCTTCTCCACTGCCCTCCTATCTTTTCGCCAACACTGCCAGAGGAGATGCCCCTGCCTTAGGCAGTCCTTCCTCCTATCTAACCAGGAGCCCCCTACAAAACAGGCTCAGTCTGTATCCATCTCTTTCCTCTCTGCTCTCCATTCTACATCGCTGCAGTCTTCGAAAGCCCTGGGGCAAAACCATGAACTCACTTCTGACTTTGGAAGAAGGGGTGGCTGGGGCTTGGATGGGCACAAAGGACCCTAAAGTGATGCTATCTGAGGTACAGAAGCCTATTCTGTCCAAGCTTTCCTCCTACCCAATTAGAGAGATTTTAATGAGCACCTGGACCTTCTTTTTTATTAGCCCTCTGCCTAATTACCTAACCAACTGTCAGGAGCCAGAGGCCTTGGCATCTGTTCTCCAGATGTGAGCCTTTTCTCCCTAGTCTGCCTTGGCCCCATTCCTCTTCTTTCCCACCTGCCCCCTCCTCTAGGAAGCCCTCCCAGATGAACTGGCTTTGGGCTACTTCGGGTGTACAAGGCTTGGGAGGGCTTAGGACTGCCATGGAGATGGGAGGAGGGGACGGTTAGCCAGGATGGCCTTCATGCTGATGGCCCTGGGGCCTGCCCAATCCTGACCTCAGGCCACAGCTATGACCCCTTCAGTTGGCAGCATCTGTGCCACCAAAAGTACCCCCTGGAAGTCTCCGACTGCCTCTGATTCACCCAGTGGGGCAGTGCAGGCAGGACAGGATGGAGCGGCTCCTGCCTGGGGTGGGGAGTGGGGCCGGGAGAGGTAAGGCTCTCCCAGTGGAGACGGAGGAGCAAAGAGGGAGGGAAGATGGCAGCTGGGCAGCAGAGAAGCCTTTGCAAATGGAAAGCAGAGAGGACGAAGGGTGGGAGGCTCATCTGACAACATTTGGACGAGGAGGGGCTGAGAGGACCAGAGACGGGGGAGATCCAGAAGGATCCCATGGACAGCCATTTTCCCAAGCTGTACTACCAGACCCAATAGGAACATGTGGGTTATATGAACATGCAAATGAAGTGCAGATAGCATGCACAATGTACCCTAAAAGGGGTCTGGGTTTGGAGGGGGCATGGAAGAAGTAGCAGGCCTCAGCCTCCCCCAATGTAACACCTCCTGGTACCTGAGCAATATTCAAACCATTCTTGGGGTTTCAGAATGATGCTATCTCAGTTCCTGTGTGAGAGTGGCCTGGGGCCAGTGGGGGCGGGGAGCGGTCAGAGCTTCTCCTGGAACGTAGTTGCAGCAGCGCTGCCCTTCCTGGGGAGCCACAGAAGTGCCTTCCAATGGCTAGTGTCAGGGGAGTACCTGCCTCCCTTCCCCCATACCTTTCCACCCATATCTGTCCTCTGTTCCACAGACTCAGAGGAACCACAAGGCACCTGCTTTCACAGCTGCCACACCAGCGCAGGTCATATGGGGCAGATGCCCAGAGAGGCTGAGTGAGCAGCCCCCGTCACAGAGCAACGGCTTCAACCCTGCTCTTCCACACGGTGAGAAAGGCAGCTCTCATTAAGTGAACCTTTTATCCCTCCCTCCCAGGCTGCTCCTGGCGGCAGGCTGTGGACTGGAGGGGAAGGTAGGAGGCGCTGGAGACAGCTGTCATCCCTCCTCCCGCCCCTTCCCTGTGGCTGGGCTGCAGGGCATGAAATAAGCAGCAGGAGCTGGGGGAGGGGGTGACAATCCAATCCACCTGTCACCCCCACAGTCAGGCGGCCTCAAGCAGCCTGCTCACTAATGAGGGAGGAGGCGTGGGTGAGGCAGACACAGAGGGGGACAGACACACAGACACAGGAAAGGAGAAAGAGAAGAGGTAAAAAAGCCAAAAAGAAGGCTGAGTATGGTGCAGAGGCAGACAAGGAGAGCATGGAGGGGAGAGGGAGAGGCAGGGGCAGACAGAGGGGAAGGTACAGAGATAGGGTGGGTGGAGGACAGACGCAGGACCCTGATGCCAGGCCTGACGAGTGGGCATAACTCAACAGGACGTCATCCCTGCCCTGAGAACTTGCACTCTGGCCAAGAGACAGACAAGAGAAGGGCAGGTCCCCCTTGAGCGAGGGCAGGGAGAGGCAAGGTGGCAAGGGGATACTTGGGGGCCTGCCTAAGCCAGGTTCCCCCCTCCCCTGCTGGAAGGATCATTTCAGCCGTTGAGGTTCTGGATTATGCCCAACCTTGAAGGCAGGCAGGTTCTGAGAGTGGGCAGAGGTAAGCACAAGGCCCAAGGACTCTCTCAGTACCCCCGGGTACTGCCTCCATTCCCACCGCAGCTCAGTCACTCTCTGAACTGCAGCCCTGGGACACCTCCCTGGAACCAGAGGCACATGAGAGGGAGCTCTGGAAGACGGGAGGAAGGCGAACCCAGTGACAGCCCCAACACCAGGACATGGGGCCCTGGATGAGGAACCCTTCCTTCACAAACACTACTGGTCCTGAAGTGGGGGGCACTACCTCTCCCAAGTCTGAGCAAAGGCAACGCCCCTCCCCCAGCTCCATTCTTACCACCCCCAGCTTGTCCCCCACCCACTGCTCAGTGGCTCCATTCTCTCAGTCTCCCCGATCCCTCCCCACGTGGCAGTCTCCTTGCATTCACCCCAGAGTTCCACAGTTTGCTCTCAAAGGCACAGGTGGGCCCCACCCCCATCTTCCTCCTGCCTGCAGAGTTCTGTTTGGCAGGCTCACTACCCAAACCCCTGGTTCCCACTCTTTTCCCCTTCCTCAGGGACTCCCCTCCCCCAGTCCAGCAGCCTCAGGGTTGGGCAGGGGCTATTTTTAGCCTGGGCACTGAGCTAATTTTAACTCACCCACAAGGGACCTGGGGGCGGGCTGTCGGCTAAGGGGGAGGGGAAGGACCAGTCCAGGAAAGCTGGACCTGGGGCAGGGGTGGTCTCAGGTCTCAGGCACCCTAGGAATGCAAGTGGAGGCAGAGCTTTACAGCCTCAGCTTAAGGGACAGGAATTGACTTGCCAAAAGGAGCGCCCAGTGTGGGAGCAAGGCTGAAAGCCCTCCCTCCAGCTTCCGCTGGACAACTCTCTCGCCCCACCCTAGGCTTCCCACCCTCCTCTCCTTGGCACATCTCCTGGGATGGGGTCATCCTGTTCTCTGCCCAGGAGATGCTTCTCCAGTGAGGGTCTGTCTCCTGAGCCTCCTCCACTGCTTCCCCACCCCAGCTTGTCCTTCCTGTAGTCTAGCTCTCATCCTTCCTGCAGCAGCTGTGAGGCTGCTCTGTCTCCTGACACAGGCAGCAGCCGGCCCACCCTCCCAGGCTCCAGCACCTCCCACCCCGGCTCTGGCCTTCCGTTGGTGGCCTCTGGGCTGGCTCCTAGGCTGACCTCCTCAAACCCCTGCAAGTTCCTGGAGCCACCCAGTCTGACCTCAGGAAGAATTTGGGAGCAACAGGAGGTTGAATTCTAATAGAAAAGGGGTGAGTGGCATCCCAGGGAAATATGGGGCTCAGAGCAAGGATTCTGGAGACCTAAGTCTAGTCCCTGCTTTGGCCCTAAGTCACTGCATGACCCCGAATCAGTCACTGCTCCTTCCAGGTTTCACCCACTGGCCAGTAACGGATGTGTAGAGTGGACTAGGTACTCAAGTGCCCTTCCAGCCTGAACATTCAGTTCCTGTGCTCTTCAGAGAAGCCCCAAAAGAAAAAAGGTCAGGATTGTGTGATTCCATGGAAAGGTAACAGCGGAGATGACCTGGCTGTGTCCGCTGTCCTCTACTTTAAGAGTGAAGGCAACGTGGAGGCCAGAAGAGAGCAGGGAGAGGGCTGAAGAGAGAGGTGCTTTCTGAACAGTAACCCCCACAACAGATGGCCAAGGGTTGACAGAGGCTTATGGTCAGCCAGGTCGGGTGCCAAGTGGGGCACACAAGGCCCTGGGGGCAGCTTCAGGCATCCCCATCCCCTCACACATCCGGAATGCTGATCAGACCCAGGGCTTGGGCCCTGCTTCTGGTTACCGAGCAGGGACCGGCCCAAGGCTAGCGTCATGGTTGTTAGCGAAGCCAGTTCTGGAACCCAAGCCTGAGCTTTGCTTCATGCTCCGCCCCAGCAGGCCAATCGGGTAATGACTCACAACCTCTCATTTGCATGGGGATTTGCATAATGTCTCTGACCTTACTGCACCAGGCCCAACTTTTTATTCCAGGACCTGGGCCACCCAGCAAAATTAAGGCACTTAGGGAACTCCAATTGGAGCGCTTGGTACCTCAGGCCTCCAGTCCCATCTTTCTCCTCCCCAAAGCATTCACAGATGATCAATAACCACCCTTCCCTGTACCATCTACAGCTCTCAACCAGCTGGGCCCTCCACTCTCGTCCAGGTCCCTGTCCAGGTAGAGATGGGGGTTGGGAGAGATGTACTTATAAGGAACTGGATAAAATTCACAGGGTGAAGGGTGCTGGCTCCACTACTGCCTTGCGGCTTCCCAGTAAAAAATCTCCATTCCCCTCTATGGTGCGGAGGCCAGGCAGCAGGAGGATGAGGTGGGTGGTAAACTACATCTATCCCTGTTTTTAAAATCCACTCCTGAGAGTGCCATAGAAGAGGAAATGGCCCAGTAGAGCAAGCAAGAGAGACACAAGACTACAGAGAGGACTTCCCAGGGTGGGGTTTTTGCCCTCAAAATAGTCTCCAGGGCTCAAATTTGCTTTGTTAGAAGCCGCCCAATCAAGCAGGGACAGCAGGTAACACTGGAGGGCACGGAGGCTCTGGCATTACACTCCAAGCAACGGGAACTGGAAGAGGTCAGACAAACTGGCCTCTGCTTGTCCAGTTAGAGTACGTACACTTTCCGCCACACCCTCTAAAACAATGAAAGCCCAGCAGTGGTCTCTAACCCTGGGAGGTCCTTCCTGCTATCTAACCACCATCCCTCTCACTGTAGCCAACCCTTGCACGGCAACCTAAGCCCATTTCAGTCACCTGGATGAGAGTGGCAGACAGGACCCAGGCCACCCCAAGCCTCAGACGAGAAGAGGTGGGGGCGGTTGGGACGGTTAGTGTGTCACCTTCCACCTCCCCACCCAACTTCCCTCTGGGGTCTCAGGAGACAGAAGTGAAAGTGGCAGCTGGGGCCTTGGGGGCGGGTCAGCCTGAGAGCCGTTGGGGTGAGCATCATGACACCAGTGCCGGGTCTGGGCTACCTGCCATTGTAGCGGGTGGGCTGATGGGCAGATCAGAGGAGGGACTTCCCTTGGAAATAAGGGTAGGGTTAACAATGGAGTGTGGGCCCCTGGCCAAAGGAAGAGCAGGCTGAAGAGGGAAATGTGGAGAAAAGCAGGCAGTACACAGTCTCACAGGAGCACTCTCTTCCAGGGCACTGGTTTGTCTCCCTGTTTAAAGCAGCGAGATCCTTTCTTCCCACCCACGGAACAAGAGCAGGGCTCCTCTGGCTGAAGCAGATGAAGGGAGTTGGGCCCTGACTACTGGGACAGTGAGAGCAAGGAGAATGGGGAGGGGGCCGGAGGCATGGGCCCTTGGACTAGAGAGCACCAGTTCTGATGAAAGGCAAGGTGGAGGACCAGAGTGTGACATGCCCACCCACAATTACAGACAGGGGGTCCAAAAAAGGCCAATCCAATCAGCAAACGCAAATCCCACTAGAGACATCATGACCCTGGGCAGCCATGGCGGATTTAAAGGGGCCACTCAGGAGGGCAGCTGTGTCTCCTCCTGACTCAGAAGGACAGTCCTCTAAGCCCCTGGCAGGGGAGGGCAGGCAGGCAGCTTCATGGGCTGCTGAGAAGGCCAACCAGGCAGCTCTTACAGGATTAGCTTGCTGCTTTCAGGAAAGGTGCCAGGTGAGGCTAAGATGCCCAGCCAGATGGAGGGGGCCCTGGGCAGGCAGGGGTGGGGGGGAGGGGATCTGCACACAGCTATGCAAATACTTGCCCCCAGATTCAATCTGTGCTCCTCACCAATACCCAGCTTCTCACCTTTTCATGAAGACACTGTGCAAAGACCCCTCTGGTTTCTGTCAGCAACGACCTCTGCCTACCAAGCTTTCTCTGCCATTATGTGGTCTGGAGCTATCCTTCCTCTGAGTGGAAAGTCCTGCCTGTGGTCTACTCTCAGTCCCGCTATACTTTATAACCAGGCCCCACCCAGGGAGCAGGTGAGGGGGGCCAAGAGGTTCCTCCTCTCCCCTCCCCATCAGCTTCCCACCCACTGGGCTGACAGGTGGGCAAGACGAGAGGGAGCAGCCGTGCTGGACACCTGTTCCCACCCAGTCAGCCGGGGCCTCCTGGGCCTGCCTCGGGGTATGCACAGGGGAGTCAGCAGAGAAACCGGCAGCTGTGGGGGCTGGAGGAAAGGGGATCAGAGGTCAAGAGAGATGTGAGTGGGAAGGCCTGAAGCACCTTTTCAAGATAAGCCCTTTCTCCTGGTCTACCCTCCACCATTATCCCTCACCAAACACATAACATATGCATGCTTTGGAGGAAAAAACTTGAGGTGCAAGATCTTCTGCTCCATCCCCGTGCCTCCAAGTTACTTCACCAACTGGAGTGGGAAGCCTCCATGAGAAAGAGACAGACCCTTCCTCTCCACCGCCCCTGCCACACACAGGTTTTTCCTTGAGGTTTGGGTTGAGTTGCCTTTCCTGTTCTCCCAACCTTCAACCCTCAGTATTTGCTGGTGGGGAAGGAGCAGGGAAATCAAGAACATGAAGCTGGAGGGGTTTGGTAAGCTCATGGGGCAAAGCGTGGAGGGGTCCTGAGACCAGGAGACAACTGGCTGGGGAATGCAGGGCTGAGCTCAGCTTCCCAAGCCCATCTTAGGGTTACACTAAGCCCTAGGCCTGGAGGTCCCCTTAGGGCCTCCTCTCCTCCCCCCTCGCCCCACACACACACCTACTCCCTACCTGGGACACCACCTGCCCCTACCCCACCTTCTGGGTGGCGGCCTTAGCCAGCAAGCCCCAGGCCAGATTAAGCCAGGTATCTAGAAGAACAGACTCGCTCAAGTTCTAAGCACCCATTCTGTGTTGAGTTCCACACTGTGTTCCCATTGGATCTCCTTTCCTTCCCAGGTGAGGTATCTCTTCTACAGAAACGAAAACGAACTCGGAGCTGGGCAGGGACTTGCCCAGAGTCATCAGGAGTAAGTGAGAGGTGGGCTGACGACTGAGCACTGTGCTTCCCCGAGTGACCTGGACCAAGAGTGGGCAGGGTCTCCCTCCACCTAGGATGATCACACATTCCCGGCCGGGCTGATTCCCAGAACCTCCGAGCCTGGGAGGCTCCTGTCCACCATGCTGGCTGTCTTCACACAAGCCCAGGCCTCTGGTGGTTCGAATCTTCTGGCTCTAGCCTCTTTCCTGAATCCATCTCATATGGCAACTCAAGGGGATACTAACGCGTCCCCAGGAGGAGTCTGTGTGTCATTCATTTCTCCTTCCACAGCCCTGCTTTGGGGGCTCTCTCCTGTGGCACTCCATAAGAACACAATACCTTCTCAGGGAAACAAAGCACCTCTTCTCCACTTGCTGCCAAACTTGAATCCTCTGCCCTCTGCCAGGGAATCCTACCAGGCCCAACTTTTCCCTTCACCGCAGCCTCCTCCTTCTTCAGGGTCTCCATGGGCCACAGGCTTCACTGTCCCCTGCAGGACAGGACCCTTTCCTTAACCTCAGAAAAAAGCCCGCAACCCCTCCTCACTGGGAAAGCTTGAGCAAGTCACAGAAACCTCTGATGCAGTCTCCCCAGCTATAAAAAACAATTGTGGAGAAAAATAAACAAGTCTTCATATGTTTCCATGCCCAGTACAGAGCTTGGCACACAACAAATGGAAGTTTCCTTCCTCCAGTCCCTAGGGACCTCAAAAGTTTTAGTTTTTTGGTCTCCAAAGTACACTGGAAAATAGGGGGAGTGGGGTAAAGCTCTCCTGACCGGGGGCAAAAAAACACTCCTTCTCTATATGCTTCCCTGGTCTGCCAAACTCCTAGGATAGCGGCCAGAGCACCCAGCCAGCCAGAGGCACCAAGCCAAGGTCAGTGACCAGGCTACAGCCCAAAGCCTCCTAGGAGGGTGAGTTTAAATGAGTAAATACGGTCCCGCCTGGGTGTGGCCAGCAACAGGCCAGAGCGCTGGACAAGTCCCTCCCCTCCCAGCCTGGAGCAGAAGGGAGAGGAGATCAGACAGCAGGGACAACGCCCCTCCCCCCCCCAGACTATCAGGGTTCTATGCAGAGTCCATACCTGCGCCGTGGCCCTACCTCCACGCCTGGCCAGGAGCAAGGCTGGGCTCCCAAGAAGGGGAGGTTGTGGCCACAGCTCTAGGAAAAAGAAAAATCAGATGTGAAGGGACTTGGAGATTACCCAAGCCAGGGATCTCCCCCAAATGCCTGAGGGCTCAGGTGCAACCCCAATACCTCAGAGCGGACAGGGCTCGTCAGGGTGAATGGGAAGAGCAACAGAGGCCAGGGACAAACCACCAAACACCCGGGCACTCTGGTCACCACATGTTAGGCGCAACTCCTATACATCTAGAGAGCCGCCTTATGCAAGGACGCATGGGCAGACTGAGCCAGGGCCACAAAGAGAGAGAAATGGGGGACGGTGGAGACATACGGGACAGTAGTGGAAGTCAGCCAGAGCTCCGTAACTCATAAGCCATGTTCTAGGTCTGCCCATTTGTAGTCTAACCTCCATCCCTCATAACACGGTCAGCCCTGTGTCTTTGGAGTTCCTGCATGACCTTCACCTCCTCGCCTCCCACCTCCCCCCATTGTATGCCCAGTCTCCAATCCTTTAATCATCTTTGCCATTCAATATCCCTGTCCCCCACCCCCCCACAGGGCAGCAGCTGCTCCGTGGGTGCCCACACCCACATGCATTTGCTGCACACCTTCATACATGTGTGCCACTAAATGCTGTGGACCTGCCAGGTGCATCCGGGCATACCTATCTGCACAGACCGCCACCCAGTCCCCCTGCTAGTCCACAAGCCAGCCATCCCACTGCTCCAGGACAAGCTCTCCTCAGAGTACATTCAGCCCCAGGCAGGGGAGAGAAGTGAAACAAATATTCCAGGAGCCAAACTGCACCATTCCCACTAGGCCAAAGTTCAAGGGCTCTCAGCAGAGACACCAAGAACCACTGAAGAAGAAAGTGCTTTGACATCCCCTTCTTTCCTAAGCCAAGTTAGAGACATCTCCCTCTAACAACTAGCTCCACTGGGAAGTTCTTCCTGAGGTCTAAGCTCTATTCTGCCTGCTGCAGTTATGGACAGACAGGGCAATATCAACCATAACACAGCAAGATGTCCAGCTTCCAGAACAGAGCTACTAGGACCTAACACCTCCCCCTCCCCCCATGAGTAAGTCACCAAACTGGAACAGAGGGACAGACAGTTGGCCGGACTCCGACCCCATGACTGGCTCATAAAAGCCACCAGTGATTACAGTGATGCTGAGGTTATGCTGGCCTCGCCACCATCTCCTCCTTCCCTGTAAAAGGGAGATAATCGCCTCAAACCAGTTGGCTTCAGAAAGTCTAGAATCCCAGCATAGTCCCAAGCAGTGGGGAGAATGTGCCACCAGTGCCACCAGACCGAGAATCTAACCCCTGATGACGGGTTCTAAGCCCACACCTGGTCCTTATACTCGCTGACAGAACCCAGATGAGCAGCAGCTCTGGCTTGTGGCCAATAGGTGGGCAGCACTATCACCCACCTCATGGACTCATCTTCCCCAATAAGGCCGCCGCCCTCTGGACTGAAGGGGGAGAGAAGCAAGGGTCCTGGCTCCAAATAAAACCAGGAAAATGCCAGACCCACCCATTTGTCCCTGACTCCCGATGTCCCCAGAGGTACAGAAGTGGTTGGCAAAGTGTTTGACGCAGGGCCCACCCACACCAGGCCAGCACCAAGATAAGCACTGAGATTCCAGACGCAGCGCCAACCAGAGAGGGAAGGGGGCCCAGCTGGCAGAAGGAGAAAGTTGACAGGATGAACAGAGGGCCAGCGACACCCACAGCAGAGACCATCCCAGGGAAGGATGCGCGGGGGGGGGGGGGGGGGTGCTAGATAACAATCAATGAGGGTCTCAACCCACAGCCTCTTCCCAGCCACCTCAGGGGCCCAGGGCCTCCCCGAGCCACCTCGCCACTGGTCTTCCAGCCTACCCGCTGGAAGTCTACCCTTCACCTTCTCTTCCCATCTCACCTCCCAAGAAAGACCCAGGGAAGACTTTTTCTTTTTCTTTTTTTAAGAAAAACCTGCTGGAGAGAGATTATGTAACAGCAGTCAGAAAGACTAGTTATCTCCTAGCTGATGAGAAGATCCAATAGCCAAGAGGGGCTGAGCTGGGAAGTCCAGGCCCCACCAGTGCAAGGGCAGCAGGTACAGAGCTGAGTGGACAATGGCTCCTGCCATACTTGCATGTCTTCCGCCTCCCTGTTCAGGCATTGGATACAGCAGACAGGAGCTCCAGCCCAGCCTCCCATGCCTGTCCCCAACACAAGGGTTATACTGCTCTCTGACTGGGTCTGGCTTCTCCCCTTGGACCAGGGCCTCCAAAAACAAGGATTGTGTCTTCCTTTCTATGGTCTCTCCCTGTCAGGAAACTGTGTCTGAAAGACTGGGGGTGGGACTCAAGTTCTGACACAGATTTGCTATGTGATCTTAGATAACATGCTCAACCTTTCTGGTCTCTAGAGGAGAATGAGTGAAGGCTTCTCTTTTCCCCCAGAGAAAGCAGAACCCCCACCCTTACAAACGTATATTCGCGAGAGTGCACGCGCGCGCACACACACACGGTATGTTGGGAGCAGGGGAGTTGCAACAATGGGGATATGATCACTGAGACCCAAAGGCCCAAATACCTATGCTCTGGCAAGTGGGGAAAGAAGTACACATAAGCTTTACAGAAACGGGTCCTCAGCCACCCTCACAGTCCTCCCACCCCACCCCACCCCCACTCCTGCCTAACACTGGGAAATCACAGGAAGGAAATTCATTCCCAGGCAGGCCATGGGAGCTGGAGCAGCTAGACTAAGACCTGGAGCAGGTGTGACCCTCAGCCACAGGCAGGCGGACATCTGTGAACCCTGACATGCGCCTTTTTGATGTTCTTGGCCACTGTTGGGGGTTTGGAGGGGAGTGGGAGGTAGACAGCTCCCTAACTTCAGAACACTCAATCTTGTGCTCCCCTCCTATCTCCAGGCCAGAGCAGCCCAAGGTCACTGCCCCAGATGGCAAATTTCCCATAGTCAAGGCTGACACCTGAATTGCCTAGGAGACCCAATGAAGGGATAGGGAAGGGGGAGGGAAGGGCCATGGGGAAGGGCAGGGTGAGCCACCCTCCAACTCTCCCCCACCCTCAAAATCGAGGCCTATAAGGAAACTTCAAGAGGGGGCTGGGCAAAGAATAGGAGACACAGGATCCACCCACTGTACCCTCCCCTAACCCATCAACAATGCACTACTTAAGGAGACTTACAGAGAGCCTCCCACTCAAGACGAATCGGGGATAACTTAGTCGGTGGCTCCAAGGCTGCTTACACCTAGGAGCCCTCCTCTCACAAGAGACCTCAAAGGAGTCTTCAGAGAGGTCGGTTTGAATCACTGAGGAATGGAGGTCCTTTCCCCCCATCTCTGCAAGACCCAAAACTGATAGAATGGCGGTCTGATAGGATGGAAAAAGAGACTAGCTGTATCTTAGTCTCCTTGCCCCTCCGACCCCAAAAGCCCCCACCCCACTCCCCAGACCCCCAAGTCTGAGCTCAGTTCAGCCCGCCATAGGTGGAGAGAGGGATTGGAGAACTCTTGCCCAGATGTCACACAGCTGCAAACTTCTGGCTGGGGGTTCCTCAGCTGGGGCTGCTGACAAACCAGATCAGGGGTCTTGGAAGCAGGCTAGGAGATTCGAAAGAAGGATCCTGCGTGTCCACCTCCGCGGTGACTCCGCGTCCCAACTCCAGAGGCACCCGGCAAACGCGGGCCGCGGACACACACACACACACACACACACCCCCCAACCCACCACCCGGGTGTCATCTGAACAACATGCCCCCCTCCCTCCCCCGCTTCCCAAACAGCTGCGGCTCCCCCGCCCCCACCCTCCCGCCGCCCTCCCAGGCCCCCTTCTGCACCATTTCGGTCCAAGGAGGAGGGAACAGGCTGCGCGAGGAGGGAGAGGGAGGGGGGGCCGGCTGTTAAAATGTCAGTCGCTCCCGGCTGTCACCGGAGGCCCCTCTGAGGATGGCGTCCCTTCCCAGACCACTTGGAGACCGTCAGAACACCCGGACACCAACAGCCCGGCACACTCCCAAGCTGCGGGTCCTCACACCGACCCTAGAGACCGCTCCACTTGTTCCCCCACAGCCGACTCCCAACACAAACAGTCCCCCATGTAATCTCCCACCAACTCCACACGAAAACACAGCACGCTTTGCGAGTTCCTCCCGGCCCAGGAGGCCACCCCATCCCACCCCTCCAAGGGGACGGTCTGGACCACCCTCCACCTCAACTCCAGGGAGGGGTGGGGGAGGGGGCCTCTTAAAGCGACAAGCGCATTATTTTTCTCTACTCACCGGCCCTGCTGGGGGAAGGGGAGTGTCACGGCTGGGAAGAGGTATCCCTCGCTTCTAGTCCGGGGGATCTTCAACACCGGGAAGCCGCAGCTCCGGGCGGGGGAATAATAAATGAGGCCGGCGTCCACGCGGGCCCTGGGCGGTGCCGGGGAACCTGGGCCCCCGTCGTGGGTGTGGGGGTCGGGCAGGCGTGCGGCGGGCAGGCGGAGGACCGGGGCCAAGCGCCCGAGCCGCCTCGGCTGTGTTGATATTTTGCTTCCTTCCTCCTTTCAGGCTCCAAAGGTAACTCCTCCAGCCCCCGGGAGTCAAGGCCGACGTAGGCACTGCTCAGCCTAGCTTGAGGGGGTGGGAAAACAAGTGATGATGGACAGGCGAGAGGCCAATGAGAGGAACCCTTGGAGCTCAGGGGCGGGCCCTAGGCAGGGGCGGGCCCAGAGATGCGGCCCCGCCCCTCGCTCCCTGAGCCCGCCGGGCCGGGTCGGGTCGGCCCCCACCCCATCTCCTGCCCAAGCTAGGCTGTAGCACCAAGAGCTGCAGATCCCTCCGCCTGCGGAGAGGGAGGGAGGAGGCAAAGCTGGGAGGTGAGGCTCAGAGGCCTTTAAAGGGATCGGGCCGCGCTCTTGGTGTCCTCTCAGAGCTCTCCGCGTCGCCGCCTAGCGCTGTTGCCACCATACACTTAAGACGGTCCTTCTCCGGGAGGCTCCGCGCGCTGTGTGCATGCTCTCACAGACACCAAAGCTACCCCAACAGCTTACTCTCCGAAGCCCCAGGAGAATTGGGAGGTGGGAGTCTAAATAAATTAAGGATAGACACTAAGCGATTAAAAGATTCCATCTCCCCCACTTACTGTGTGCTGAAGCTCACTTAAAGGGACACATTCACTTCTGGGGTTTACCTAGGGAGCTCGTTTGCTCCCTCTACCTGTGACAGACCCCCTTCCTTACCAGGGCCTGACTCGACAGACGCCCAGCAATTTAAAGCGACAGCTCATAGTTCTTGGGTGACCTAATCCCTGAGCTCGCGGGCCCCAAAGCACTTACAGCCAAAGGGAGCAATTTAAAGGGGCGGGACCCTAATTTTCCCCAGCTCGGGAAATGCCTCAAAGCTTCTTATTAAAGGAGCAGTAGTAGCTTTTTTAAAAAAATAAATAAAAATTCCTGGTTGCTCCAGGGTGTGGTGAATCTTCACATACCCTAAACAAGAGTGTGGATGCCTTATGGGTCAGACTTCTCCAGCTTCTATCTCTGTTACCTTCTTAGTTCTGCTTTCTACCCAGAGCTTGAGGAAATAATGGAATCTGGCTTAGATCTCCAAGAACCTTGCAGAACATAAAGGCACTCAGTTCTTCACACCGTGATTTCTATCTGGCTGGGTTTGATTTACTGGACAAAGACTTGATTCTGGGTTAAGTGCTGAAAAGACTAGCATATACAGAAGAAGACAGCATACCATGGTGATCCGAAGCATCAACTTGGTAGTAGTCAAGCTTGTCTTGGTTCCAAGCCTTATTCCACCATTTATGAACTGTGAACACAGGCACATTATTTAACTGCCCTGTACCTCATGATCTCATGGGTAAAACTGGAGATGGTGGTAATAGTACCTAACTCATAAAGTTGGCATGAAGATTAAATTTGTTCATATAAGTAGATAGGTTAGAATAGTACCTCATATTGCGTTATAATAACTCAAGGGCCAGACTGCAAAGACCCCTTTAGACCCATTATGACATACCAGCCTCAAAGGAGACAAGCTTAGTAGACTTGCTCTGCAAATAGGTTGAAGGCTTGTCTTAAATGTTCTAAGACATGGAGCCAGCAGACTCCTATTTCCTTGGCCTCAGTTTCCAACCCTTGCACCTGGCTCCTACTTCAGGAAACATGGTTGAAAGTATCTCACTTTGTCCCCAGATATAGCTTCTCAGTTCCTCATTATATCTGGGAGATGGGGCCCCAGCACCAGGAGATATCAGTCTTCCCTACCAGGCAAGGATAGCTTGCTCTAAAGGGTAGGCCAGAGAAGCCCATCTGCCCTGTCCCCAAGGACTCAGAACAGCCTTGTGCCAGGCCTGGGGCTCTGTTAGCAGCAGGATGGGAAAGTACACCCTCCCTCCCTCAAGTGGGGAACCTCCCCTCACTTGTAGCCTCTATTTTTAGTGCTTCCCCAGGCTCTTGCTGGAGAAACCGTTTAGTCATCAGGGTGTTTATTTTCCGGCTGTTTCCGATGTCGGGAAAGCAGAATGTTGAGACTGGAGAGATCCAGGGCTGCTGGAAAAGGCTTCTTAGGAACAGGCCTGGGAACTCAGCCTTCAGACCATTGGGTCCTGGGAGGGGGGGTGGGGGGAGTGGGGCAGCCAAGCCCCCAGGGGACCTAGAGAACTGGGTTCTCCACTAACCTCCAGCTTTGAGGTTCCCCAAGCCAGAGACCTCTCTGGCCCCAGCTCTACTAGAATTGTCTCAAAAACAGAAGCAGCCCTTGAACAACTTCTTGCCCAGGGCTGATTCCCAGAAACCCCCTCCCCAATCTCCTATAGACCTACGGTGGTGAGCCTCCCGCCAACCACAGCTCCAGCCAATCTCAAGCCAGAGGCAGGTTTGCCTAGGCTGTGATTGGCCAGTTAGTTGCCTTGGAATGTTGGGTCCTTAACAAAGGAATGAGGAAGGAAGGTGAGTCACCTGGGAGGGTGTTTTAAAGGGCCAGGCGCTGGAGGGACAAATGAAGGGGGTGGGGGCGGGGATGTGGGGGTTGGGGGGAGAGTCACAAAAGGAGATAGAATTACCTGGACCCTGAGATGCTGTAATGATAATTCATCAAAGAATAGAGTAGGAGAGACTGAGGGGTAGAATTTATATATTAATATATCCATGGAGGACTAAAAAAGATTCTAGGAAGTAATGTTGCTAGAAATCAGATTATAATAAAGACTTCCTGAAAGTGGCTCACGGCATCCTCTCCTTCTAGCCCCTGGACTACCCATCCCACAATCCTCTAGGTGGAAGATGCCTGAGCAGTCTCAGGCGCCTGGGTCTCTTTCTTCCTTCTCTCTGGCTACCACCCCATATTCCCTAGAGAGAAAATCATCTAATAGCCCAAAGTTGCTAAAAAAACAAACAAACCAGGAGTCAGAAAGACAACTGCCTAAGTCCTACAAAGCATATATAAACTCCTCTGTACAGTCTCATCTTCATAAGTCTATACGGCAAAGCGACATCAATAGCCCCCTTTCTTCATGCCTCCCCAAGCATCCCTAATTTAACCTAATTTGGAAAGGTCTTCCTCATCCCCAAGGGCTGCTTCTCTTCCTGCCCATTGTCTCATGTCTCTGGGGAGCCATTATTGCTGTTTCAGTCTCTGGCTGGCTGCTTGGTGACCCCTCTCGCCTTCCCCATAGTCAGGCGAACAGTCTTTACCCCCTGCTTCCGTCCATCGCATCCCTTTCGTTGTGCAGATCACTGCTCCAGTTTTTTCGGTGATCCCAGCAAAGTGCCCAATCTCTCCCCACGTTGTACATGTTGCTGTCAGGGAAAGGGCCGTCAACGAGTACTGGCAGTCCTTCTGCGTACACATTCTCCGTATGGATTTGTGTGTCCGCCGGTGCCGCTACTTGTGCATAGTACTCTCTGCTCTGTATCTCTGCCCCACCAGTACAAACCATATTGTACTGACATTTTTGGTGTGTAATTGACTCCTCTTCACCAGATCCTGAGCTCCTTCAGGGCAGCAGTTTAACTCAAATTTGGGTATGCAGGGCCTGGCCATGGTACATACTCAGCAAATGTCTGTTACATGATTTCTGTGTGTATAACTGCATCTGGGTTAACACTGTAAAAACTTTATTGAACACCTCTACTCGTCCATTAATAACTGTACTAACCCAGGAAAGGGGTCTCTGATCTGGAGTTCTGGATAAGTTCCATAAGCCAGAGGTGTGGGGTAGGGGAGAAGAGTCAGGCAGGGAGCTGTGCCCCAAGCTATGCCAAGGGGTAGGCCGGCTGGGGCAAAGATCAGAGGCCCTACCCTGCAACTGAAAGGGGCAGGGTAGGGGTGCCAAAGCCAGGTCCTAGGTCAGTGCCCCCCACATGAGTTCCCTGCCTGGGCAGGATGTGGTGGCAGCTGCAGGAGGGTGGGCAGGATGTGGGGGTGGGGGCAGCTGAAACGAAGCCTGACAGTCTTCTCCCAGCTCCTCCCTCCTTCCCTCCCCCTCCCCACCACCCCCTCCAAGTCACGTGCTTCCAGCCGGGGCACTGACGGACTATTTCCCCTTTACGCGGAAGGACATAATTGACATTGCAAACTGTCTCCACGAGAGACTTCAGCTGTACCACGCCTTGTCCTTGCCCCATAGTCCAAGACGTCAAGTTTGCTAAATAACACATTTCTTTCAAGTCCTGATCACTAATCCGGGAACGGCCCCTTTAAATGCAAATGACAGCCTTCTCGCTCTCGCCCCAACCCCCATTCCAACTTCGCTCCTCGTGTCCAGACCACGCCAGCTGCCATTGACGTCACGCGTGCGTCAGCGTCGCCAACCCAACCAGACGGCACGTGGGGGGAAGAAGGTGGCCTTAAAGGGCCAGAAGCTTTCGGACTACCCGGTTACTGCTGTGAGATTTGGCCTGAGAACGAGAAATAAAATGAAAGGTAGGAAAGTCTATTGGAACAGGAAGAAATGCAGGATAGACCTTAGGAAGGACTTTCCAGAGTAGCGGGCCAGCCTTTCCTCTAGAAGTTTGAGTATTTGCGCCTGGGAAAAAGACTCAGAAGGAGCAGGACAACTCTGAGGGTGAAGAAGACTTGGCATTGAAGATTAGCCCTTTTACAATTTCAGCTTCTCTGTTTCTGTCCAGCATGGCCTCTATTCATATCCACTAAGTGTTTTTGTTTTTTGTCGTTGTCGTTTTTTTTATCCAATAAGTGTTTTGTTTTTGGTGCTGGGGATACCAAGTGAACAAACACTTAGTGGATAAAAAAACGACAACAACAACAAAAAAACACTTAGTGAATATGAATCGAGAGGCCAGTACAAAGCCACCTCCTTCAGGAGGCTTTCCCTGATTGCCCCACTGAGCATGTGTAGCACATACCCACAACTAAAGACAACCTCTCTCTCTTTTGAACACCCACCCACAACATTTAATGAACCTGTATCTTCCTTCCACACATTCATGACCCCAGGGCAGTGGTAAGAATACAGAACTTGCAGTCATGTAAACCTGGGTACTGATCCCATTTATACTATTTAGTAGCTGAGTGACTTTGGACAAGTCTCTTCATTTTAGTTCTAATAATTGTCCAATGGGGCTAATGCTCCTTAGGCCAGACTTGCAATGAGAATTAAATGGGACAATTTCTTTGACGTACTTGTATGATGTGTATTGCATAGCAAAAGCACAGTGATAATGGGGAATAGGTTTTAAGATAGCCATTTCCCCCACTGAACTAAGCTTCCTGAGTCAAGGACCTTGCTGATACTAATTATTCCCAGCACCGACACAATTGGAGACTTATAGCTGGTGCTTTTAAAATGTTTGCTGAATGAATAAACAGGGATGAATAAATGATATCAGTGTTTCCTGAAATCTGACCTCCAAACCCACCCCTGAAGTTTTACCCAAAGGGAGAAAATAGAAATGTCCCTTCTGTGCCCGGGTTTAAAGCTCTGTGGTAGAACCTCAGGTAGAGTTGAAGTGAGGCCCTAATCTCTGTGGTTGAACCAAAAGTATTATGCAAACAAGCCGCAAATGACTGGCCTGCAATGGAGACCTGAGGGGGCCTCCTCACCTCTCCCCATCCCCAGCCCAGCTGCTAAAACCCTGTCCCGGGAAACCCAGGCTGGGCTTCTGCCAGGAATGCAGTACACTAAAAGGGAGCAGGAAGAGCAGGGCTTCTTGCCCCTTCAGAGTTCCTCAGTCAGACACTAATCCATGTGTGGCCTTTTCTTTTCTGGATCCTAGTTTGTACTGCCCCTCCACCCTCTGCCAATTCCTCTCTCTAGCTCTGCCTCTCACTCCCCACCCAACCTACATTCCCTCCACAGTTTTACAATAGTTACAGTGGGGGCAGGAGGCACAAGACCTCTTAAACCTGATTCCAGCTTCTTGGCCAGAGGAGCAGTAGCCACCTGGTCCTGGTTCAGCCTGTTTTGCAGCTGCTTGTTGATTTCATTGTCAATATCTGCTCCCATCTCTGAAGTAGAAGGGCTCACAGACAATAGAAGGGACTTCCTGTCAGGGGAGGAGCTATGAGCAAGAGGTAGTGAGAGCTCTCTCCTTCCTTGAAAACCAGAAAGAAGCAGTGAGACCCTCCTGCAGGGTGAGGGAGGGAGGTAGATGGTAGGGATCGGCCTGACTGATAATTTTCCTGAAATCTGACCTCCAAACCCACCCCTGAAGTACTGCATTCCTGGCAGAAGCCCAGCCGGATGGTAGTGACTCCTCCCCCTGAAGGGGTGGGCTGTTGCCCAGGAGCACTCTGTTCCAGAAAACCCCAAAATAACTGCCTTTGCTGTCCAGTTGCTATTTCTGGCCATCTTGTTTAATTATTCAAATCAAAGTTGGGGAGTGAACTATAAAAAGCTCTCCTACTTGGGGACCCAGGAGAGCTGGGAGTCTCGCCAGGTTGCAATAGCAGCAGGCAACAGAGTTTGGGTGAGGTCACTTGGTCTGGCCTCCTGCCTCCTCTGTTCCATCTGCTGTTTGCCTGCTTCCTCTGCTAGAAGGCAGAATCTAGGACCCGCCCCCCTCCCCAAGCTTCCCTCATGCCCTCATTTCAGGATCCGTCAAGCCAGGCCTGCCTGGGAGCTGAGCTCCACCTCTCTCCCTTTACTCTGTAAGTATTTGCTCTCAGCTGTCTCTTTGCTGACTACTTTCTTGTCCTGGTTCTTAACCTAGAGACAATATTGTCAGGCCCAAGCATCAAGGCCTAAGGGAATGGGGCGGCAGGGAGTATGGGTAAAGAGGTCAAGTCAGGGGACACAGACAGGCGACTGGAAAGCGCTCTGTTAGCTGGGGACTGGGAGCACCCTTTTGGGAGCGTGCAGGTGCCTAATATCAGTCACAAGTGTGAGCTTCTTCAAGGGATTCTCCTGAAGCCTCTCATCTTGGAGCTGAGAGGATAGGGAGGAGGCAGCAGGAAGGACCTGCTTTCTTTGTTGGGCCTAGTCCTCTTCTCATTTGCCAGAAGCCTAAGGTCAGTTTCCATTGAAGCTAAAGCCCAGGGCAGGCTAAGTGACCAAAGCAGAATTTCCCTGGGGGCCTCCCCTGTGCTGCCCTCCCGTTCTCTTGTAACAAGGGGTGTGATCGTGTTTGTTACAGCAACATGGGGTCGTGCCCTTGGAGGCGGTGAGTAAGGGGATTGTGTTAGTGAAGGGAAGACTGTAAGTTATACTGTCTAAGCAGGAGGGGCCCAAAGAGAGGCTGGGGCAGCCGCAGAGACCCAGAGAGAGACACATGGATATGGCGTTACAGTATGGACAAAAGGACAATGGGCCTCAAGCTCCAAGAGCAGGAGAGACCACAGAGACAGATTCAGAGCCCCAGGGCAGAGAGAAGGGCAGACACATGAGCTAAGAAGCCCAGTGTAGGTGAGGGAGCCAGGGGAGCACGGCAGGACTTTACAAGAGCCACTGTGGGTCCTGAGTGTTAAAAAGAAAACTTGGGCTTCATTTTTGGGCTTGTTCCTACTCCTGGCCTGGCAGCAGCAGCAGCAGCAGCTCCTGAAGGTACAGCCTGGCTTTCCTGCTGTGGCTGCTACTAGAACTTCAAGGTGGTTGCTGAAGTCCAGAAAGAGGCACACCATTGCTAAGCAACAGAAGGCTGTGTACCTGGGGCGCATAGGAGGAAGCCCTGGCACCACTGATACAGGGAAGGCCCCTGTGGAAAGGAGCAGGGTGGACAAAGTTCAAGGCTCCCTCTCCCGTCTTCCTCATGACAGTTAGAGAGGAGGGGTGTCTCCATCACTCACTAAGCATGTTAGTGAGTGTGGTCTTTCTCCAGAATGCCGTGATTGTGTGCACGTGCCTTATGACAGTTATCAGGCTGACTCTGAGGACTGGTAGGGGTAGGGGCAAGGGGACACAAGAGCAGGTTAAACATCTTTCACAGGGTGATAGGAAGGGTCAAGGACCTGCCCCATTTGCTAAAAGGTAGAGAAGCCTCTGTGGAAATGCAGAGGCCTGAGGGGGGCAGCTTGTTTGGAGACAGAAAAAGAGGAGAAGCCTGCACCAGCCTCCTCGTCAGACGGAGGCTCCACAGAGGAGAGGCAGCCTGGCAACGGGGTCCCTCGCCCATCTGGATGTCTGTGTTCTCAAAGCTGAAGTTCTCCACTGTATTTCATTATTTTTATTCTATTGTTTACATTAATTTTTAGGTTGACAAGAGTTTGCAGAGGTGACCATCAATGAGAAAGACTGTTCTTTCTCCTTTAGCCCTGTCACCTACCCAACCGCATCTCCAGCAGGTCTGTGGAAGTAGCTTCGGCTACCACTCAGGGTTGACGCCAGACCGTCACCACTCTTCTCCCGTTGTCTCAGCCCCTATTCACAATGAGTACTTCATTCAACAAACACTTATTGGGCACCTATGATAGGGTGTTGGGGAAGAGATGAGGGGTGGGCTGTGTGCTGGACCACACCTAGCCCCTCCTGCATAGTTCCAGTCTGCCCGCTGGAGTCCCAGCAGGCTCTGGTTCTTCCACCAGACTCTCCACATGCACATGTTGCACAGACTGCTTAATAACTTATCGCTGTCTATGCTGGTAAGGTCCCCAGTCAACAGGGAACAGTGTGTGCTTCAGCCCCTCCTCTCAGTAAGGGCTGAGAGGTTGAGCCCTCTATCTTAGTCACAACAGACCTGCCCCTGGAGGGCTGTGTTGCTGAGGAGACACAGGCCAGTGAGAGGCTGCCTTAGGCCTGACCCATGAGAAAGAGAAGAAGTTGGGGCCAAAAGAGGTATGCCCTTGTTCTGTTTTCATCCCTGCTTTGTGCCAAGTACTCAGAAAGGCATTGTACACATTATTTTCATCATCATACATTAGCCCACTTGACAGAATTATCACCCTCATTTTCCAGATGATGGAAGTGAAGATCAGAGAGGTTAAAGAGCATCTTCATATTCGTATAGCAAGAAGCAGCCGTGGGGTTCCAGCCCAGGCCTGTCTATACCCACTGAAGGGTGGAGGGAGAAACCGGTTTCACTGCTGCCCAGGACTAGAACCCTGACTGTGTGATTACAGGGATACCGGAGTGACCAAGGACTCCAGAGCATAGTCAGGACAATTCCCTCATGAATTCAATGTTTGAAAGTGCTAATGAGGAAGAAACGGCCACTCAGAGATCTGGTATGGTCACACACAGACCTTGGAATGCTCAAGTTTAGAGAAAGCCAGGAGAGAAGGCTGGGGCAGACAAAGCTAAAACCTAATTTCAGCTCAGTCATTTCTAGCTGTGTGATCTTAGGCATGTCATTGACCCTCTCTGAGCCTTAGTTTCCTCAGTGAAAATGTGAGAGTGATATTCATAAGGTGCTGCAAAGATTACAAGAGGTAATGCAAATAATGGTACCTTGCAACAAAGCCCCTCTCTTTCCATCCCCTGCAGGACAAGAGGGCCACATACAACAAGAGCAAATTCACAGGGGTGTAAACCTGTTGGGATAGTACCAGGAAGCTCAAAGCCTGGCAGAGGTTTGTGGAACATTTTAGAGTTTTCTCTTTCTCATGGCAGGGGCCAGGGGAAGGCCAGTCACATTTAGAATAAGCAAGAGTATCAAGAAAGGGCCCAAGAAGAGTCCTCTGCTGAAGCAGGTGAAGTACTGGTGACAGTAGACAAAGGGGAAACCATTTCCAACTCCTATTTTCTTCCTGTTTTTCTCCAAAGACAGATATTGAAAGTGGAAATAAGAGAAGTGAAGTTCTGGAAAGGCGAGAATCAAATCTACAGCCCGTTTGTTCAGTGACTTCCTGTCTCCACCCTGTGAAGCTCGGGCGGCACGGAGGGAACGTGCACAGATGGTGGTGGGGGCCTTGCCCCTGTCTGTGAGGAATTTTGGAGAATAGAAGACGTGTCAAAAGACTGGAGGTAAAAATAGGAGGCTCCAATGTTTCAGAGGAGGGAAAGACAGATTTTCAAAACTCCAAGTTGGAGCCCTCTCCCCCACCCTACCCCTTTCAGAAGGCTACAGAAGAAGGCAGGGTCATCTGGAGCTAGCTGGGGGTGGCCAGCCCCTGGCTACTTGAGTGTGGGTATCACCTGGGAGACCGTAGAACTGCCAAGAATTTCAGCCCACTCTAGACCTGCTAATTACAACTTGCATTTTTTTTTACATATTTTTACAACTTGCATTTTAACGAGATTCATAGGTGATTTGAATGTAAGCATTCAAGACTGAGAGGTACTTCTCATCATTGTGGCGATACATGCAAATATCAAATATTGTGACATGCAGTTATGTACCACATAAGGGTTTTCAATTCGCAATGGATAGCCCACACAATGGTGGTTCTGTAAGATTATAAGGGAGCCAAAAAAATTTCTATCAGCAGTGATGTCAAAGCCATCGTGATGTTATAGCACAAAGGTTACAAGAAATCACCAAGGCTGTGGTTGAGGTGGTCAACCACAAACAACTTTAACCCGGCGTGGCTGAGGATGACATCGAGGAGCTCTTGGAGGCGGTTCCTGAGGACTGGCTGACGAGGCGGCGTTGGAACTGACACAGAAACGCACAGCTAAAGGAGAGACGAGAGAAAAGGAAACTGAGGAGAAAAAGATGAAGAAATTCACAGCGGAGGGTTGAACAGAAGTTACTGCTCATTATAAAATTGGAAAACGTGGACCCCACGCCTGAAAACTTTTCACTAACAGAGAGGAGTGTTCGTGGCACATTATCTGCTTACGAGCAGATCTATGATGAAAAAGGAAACAAAACGAGGAAACCACCACGGGCATGTTTCTGAAAAGGGGGACCCTCTTCAAGAAGAGCCTCCAGCAGGTCCTTCAGGAAATCTTCCAGAGGAAGACATTGTTACCACAGAGGAGGACAGTTCCACACGTTTTATTGACCCTGATGAACTTCCAGTGGGATGAGACGTATAGCTGGCAATGTCACGATAAGAAAAGCATGGGGGATGGCAGATTTTGTTATGGCCATCTTAGAAAGTGTAATCTGCCACATTTACTAGTTATCAAAGAAATGGAAACTAAACAAGGATGCTCTTGCATTTTTCCAATTAACAACAATTGACTCAGTTAACATGGAGTGAGAGCTAAGTCCGTCCTTGTCAGGACAGATGAGCTAAGTTGCACTACAGTGATAACCACCCGGGAAACCTCTCTCAGTAGATTAACACAATGCGTCTCAGCGCCAGACAGTGGCTGTCTCTCCAGGGTGCTACTGGCTGGTGACTCAGCCCACGACACGTGTCACATGTCACACACAGGTGAGTAGGGAGGGCCATGCTCCACATGGGGAGGGTGAAAAAGTAGGTTTACAGTTGCAGTGTGACTTTTTTTTGAGTTAATAAAGCCACCGTAATAATCATAACTGCCTGTCTTTTTCCATACGAATAACTGTGAACATACTTTCGCCCACCCTGTAGTCACTCAGGGACCCGAGCTGACAGAGGCGCTGCCATGTTGTAGCTGCACCATCAGGGACAGGTACCATATCAGGGAAAGAAAGAACAGAGAAGCACATGTGGGATTTTTTCTAAAAGATTTAATTTATTTATTTTTAGAGAGAGGAGAAAGGAGGGAGAAAAAGAAGGAGAGAAACATGCATTTGTGATTGGTTGCTTCTTGCACACTCCCAACTAGGGACCTGGCCCGCAACCCAGGCAAGTGCTCTGACTGGGAATTGAACCAGCGACCTTTTGTGTCACAGGCCGGCCCTCAATCCACTGAACCACACCAGCCAAGGCTGGGATTTTTATTGCCAGACTTAGACGTGACACACTATAATTCCACTCACATTTTGGCCCAAACGAATCATACAGTCCCGCCTAAACTGCAAGGGAGCTGGGAGATGTAGTTGAGTAAATGAAGTTTTGGGTGAGTGTCTCTGCCACACCTCGTATGGCATCTACAAGGCTGTACGTGATGTGTCTTTCCACATCTTATCTCTCAGACCTTTTCTCCAGACGTGTATGTGGCTTACTCTTCACCTCTGTCAAATCATCACTGAGATGTCTTCTCCTCAATGAAACCTCTCCTGATCACCCTATTAAAAACTGCAACCCACCCCTCATTCCTCTCCTTCACTGTATTATCCCTTACTGTGCTCTTTGCTTTTGCCAAAGCGCTCATAACTTCCGACATGCAAGCGTACCTGTCTTTACCTGCCATGCTGTCAGCGCCATATGGGCCTTGCTCTGTGTCTGCTTTTGTTAATGACGGAGCCCAAGAGCCTCAGGTAGTGCCTGGCATACCTGAGAGGGCAGTTAATAAATATTTGTTTAAGGACTGAATTTTAAAAACAGTTGCTGCTGGCAAGAGTGTGGGAAGACTGCCACACTTCTACTCCTTAGTGGGACTGTAACAATACAACATTATTTAATCTGCACCAAAGGAATTTTTTCATTGCTTTTATTTTTTAAAGATTTTTGTATTTATTTTTAGAGGAAGAGGGAGAGGAACACCACTGTGTGGTTGCCTGTTGTGTGCCACCCACCACTAGGCACCCAGCCTGCAACAGGGACATGTGCCCCGACTGGGAGTTGAACCAGCGACCCTTTGGTTTGCAGACTGGCACTCAGTTCACTGAGCCACACCAGCCAGGGCTTTCATTGCTTTTAGATAGAGAGGGAGGGAGGGGGAGAGAAACATGGATTGGTTACCACCTGTACACGCCCAGACTTGGGATCAAACATGGAACCCGCAGCCTAGGTACGTGCCCCGGCCAGGAATCAAACCCTTTCGGTTACAGGACGACCCTCCAACCAACTGAACCACACAAACCTGTGTGGTGCAATACAACTTTAAATAACCTTTTAGTTTGGGGACAGTTTTAAATTTACAGAAAAGTTGCAAACACAGTACAGAGGGTTCCTGTTTGTCCTTCACCCAGTTTCCTTAAAGTTAGTATCTTATATCACGTTTGCCAAAACTAAGCAATGAATATTAACATATAACTTAACCAAACCCCAGATTTTACTTGATTTTCCTATTAAAGTCCTTATCTCTGTCCCAGGATCTAGTCCAGGGTATACTATATTGCATTTGGCAATCCATATTATTCTTTTGGAGAAAAGGCTTCTCTTATGCAACACTGTTGGAAAGGCAACTGAGAGGTTCTGCAAGCCCCAGTAAGGGCAGTTTTGCATTGATTTGCGAGAGTCTAGCTGAGCTGCTTTCTGGACCCTGGACCGTTGGCCCCAGCAGGGTATACCACTTTTCTCTCTCCTTGGAACTCACTGTTTCTGTTATTGGTACAGGTTCTCTGGAAGACATTAGGCCAGATGTAAAAAGATTCTATATGAAGTGCTTACCTTTTGGTGCAGCAGCTTCCCTTTTAGAAATACATTCCATGGAAGTAAACATGGGCACAAAGATTTAGATGCAAGAACAAATCAGGAAGGAATCTTTGTAAATGACAACATACAGTCCAAGGAGCTTTAGCAAGTAGGGATCTGTTGAGAGATGCTGAGTGGCACTCAGGGTTGTAAGGAATGAGATGATTTGACCTGGAGAAGATGACACACTGATCCTTCTGGAGGGCCTCTGTGCCAGAAACTGGTGGCCATCTCTCCAGGGTGCTGCCAGCTGGTGACTCAGCTCCAACTGGCACCCCTTCCTGAGTTCTTCCTTCAGAATTCAAGTTCCCATGGTAGAGGGGAAAGGGGTCTAGTGTCTGTACAAGAGTCCTGTGCCCAAGGTCTGGTCAGTGCGAGGCTGATTCCACCATTCAGTAACCCCACATGTCACATGAAAGGAAAGAGGGTCCGTTTCCTAGAGGAAGAGAGAACAACGCTACAAAGGATTTGCAGCACAGCATTCTTTGATATATTGAAACTTAAACCATCTAAGATAGTTGCATTGTAGTGGATTGATTAACTTATGGCGTATCTCATTTAATATGGGAAAATTTATGATGCTAAGTGAGAAAAAAGCTGGTTACACAATAATATGCATAACATGATTCTAATTACAAATATGATTCAAACTGGCTGGTGTGGCTCAGTGGATTGAGTGCCAGCCTGCAAACCAAAAGGTCGCCGGCTTGATTCCCAGTCACAGCACATGTCTGGGTTACAGGCCAGGTCCCCAGTAGGTGGCATGTGACAGGCAACTACACATTGATGTTTCTCTCCCTCTCTTTCTCCCTCCCTTCCCCTCTGTCTAAAAAAATAAATAAAATCTTTTTTTAAAAAAGAACCAAACAAATATAATTGAAAGAAAATATATAAAAATGTTACAAGTGGTTATCATTTTGTGATAGGATCATGAATTATTTTCACCTCTTTTTTTGCTCTTAAAATATTTTTCAAAAAGATTTTATTTATTTTCAGAGAGAGGGGCAGGGAGGGAGAAAGAGAGGGAGAGAAACATCTGTTGGTTGCCTCTCACACCCCAAGTGGAGACCAGCCCACAGCCCAGGCATGTGCCCTGATGAGGGGTTGAACTGGTGACCTTTCACTTTGCAGAACAATGCCCAACCCACTGAGCCATGCAGGTCAGAGCTGCCCTTAAAATATTTTCTATGATAAATATGTATTATAACCAAGAAAAATGATATTTTTAAGTTCTTGCTCTTTTTTCTAGTTACTTCTAGTTTTCTATTCTAAGGAGATAATTAAAAGTAAGTAAAGATATTGTATACAAAGATATCATTACAGAATTATTAATAATAGTGAAAATAGAAAACAACTTCAATATGTAGGAATGTTAAATACAGTAAATACAAGGGAGGACCAAAAAAAACTGGAATTCATTTATAAAAATTGTTTATTTATTGTTATATGTTTAAACTTTAGTCACCTTCAAAGTACTCTCCATTTGATACAATACACCTATCGGGACAGTTTTTCCACTGCTCAAAACAATTTTTGAACTCATCAATTTTTAAAAAAAGATTTTACTTATTTACTTTTTAGGGAGACGGAAAGGGAGAGAGAGAAACATCAATGTTCAAGAGATACAGTTGCCTCTCGCACCAGCGACCTTGGGGTTTGCAGGCTGGTGCTCAATCCACTAAGCCATACCAGCCAGGGCTGAACTCATTGATTTTGATGCCTTTTAGTGCTTCTGCCATTTTAATTTTTTTTCTTTTCACCTCTTCACATCAGCAAAACATTTCCCTTTGAGGACTTTTTTCATCCTGGGAAACAAAATTGCTTCGGGAGAGAGTGGGTGCACAAGGAGGGTGGAGCACGGGGGTCTGCCATTGTTGGTCAAAAACTGTGGAACACTCAGCGAGGTGTGGGCAGGGGCACTCGTAAATCACCCGTCATGAAATGGGCAAACATGTTGAGTCTTCAAAAAAAAAATTCACTGAAGCCAAACACAGCCTCTCACAACACCACCAGCTGATACACGGACACAGATGGGTTCCTAGAATACTCACCTAGCGGGGGAAGCCTGTACTACAAGGACCCACCCTCCAGGAGATAATTCTGGTTTTGAGGGGTCCCCTCTCATATATGGGATTTATTATAGTCATTAATGCCTTGAAGAAATGTTAAAGACATGGAAAAATGTTTTTATGAGTAAGTGAATAAGGAAGAATCCAACATCGCATGTACTGTATGATCTCAGCTACTCCAGTAGTCTGTTTAATTCAACAGTGTCAATTCTTATATCTCATTACTGAATGTGTGCCTCTAGAACCGGTTTCCTCGAACTGTCTCCAGTGAAGAGCAGTTTTTTAAAGATTTCACTCTGTTGTGGACTGATATTTTTGCGAAATACAGTAACAACTAGTTACTAGAAAAATGCAATGAAAAAGACCTATAAAATACACACTCATTTTTTTTCTCATTCAATTCAGGGATTTAAATGACTGGCAGCTGGCTGGATATTCCTAAGTGCTTGCTCTCAATTTCTGCACGTGTCTGGTAGTGGACCAGACACACGCAGGACCCACAAGTAGCAGCTTGTGGGTCCTGCTCTGAGCAGCACTGCAGCAGCCCAAGGGACGTACCACCCAACCCTGTGGCTCACAACTCAGACCAGAGCCAGAATGTGTTTGGCTTTCATTTTCATAAGATTAATATAAGCTCACTCATTGTAACTTAAGAGCACAGAAAAGATACTTCCCCTCCTTGATACTTCCCAAAAGTGACCACTGCCAGGTTTCTTGTGTATCATTCCAAACAACGTAGACCGCTGACAGCTTTTCACATCGGTACACACAGATCCAGATCATGGTCACTAGCATTCCACTGGGTGGCTGCCCTACTGACATGGTTGCCGTTACAAACAATACCGCCGCCAATACTCCAGAGCTCTGCTCTTTTATCCAGTGTGTCCATGGGAAAAGTTCTGTGCTCGGTGTGTGCAGATACCATTTAAAAAAAGAACTTATTGAAATATAATTCACATACCATAAAAGTTACTCTTTTAGAGTAAGTATACAATTGAGTGGTCGTTGCTGTGTTTACAGAGTTGTGCAGCCATCACCACTGTTACAGAACATTTTTATCACCCCCAAAGGAGAACCCATACCCACTAGCAATCACTGTCCATTCTCTCCTTGTCCTAGGCCCTGGTAGCCACTAATTTACTTTATGTTTCTACACATATGCCTATTCTGGACATTTTGTATAAACAGAAGCATGCACTTCGTGACCTTTTATGTCTAGCTTTCACTTAGCATGATGTTTTCAAGGTTTTTCCATGTGGTAGCATCTATCAGTACTTCACTCCTTTTTTAAAAGATTTTATTTATTTATTTTTAGAGAGAGGGGAAGAGAGGAAGAAAGAGAGGGAAAGAAACACCAGTGTGTGGCTGCCTCTTGTGCGCCCCCACTGGGAACCTGGTTGGCAACCCAGGCATGTGCACTGACTGGGAATCAAACCGGCGACCCTTTGGTTCATAGGCAGGCATTCAATCCACTAAGCCACTCCAGTCAGGGCTACTTCACTCCTTTTTAAAAATTGTGTAATATTCTTTCCTATGAAAACATGTTTTATTTTTCAATTTCAATTGACATTCAATATTACATTAGTTTCAGGTATACCACATAGTGTTTAGACCTTTTATACAACTTATGAAGTGATCCCCTCAATATGTCTAGCACCCACCTGACACCTTATCAACTACATGTATTCCCTAAGCTGTACTGCATATTTCCATGACTGTAACTACCAGTTCATTCTTCTCAATCCCTTCACCTTTTTCACCCAGCCCCCAAATCCTCCTCCCACCTGGCAATTATCAGTTTGTTCTCTGTATCAATGAGTTTGTTTTTGTTTTGTTTATATATTTATTTTGATTTTTAGATTTTACATATAGGGAAACCACATGGTATTTGTCTTTCTCTGTCTGACTTTTTTTATTTAGCATAATATCCTCTAGGTCCATCCATGTTGTTGCAAATGGTTAGATTTCATTCTTTTTTATAGCCAAGCAATATTCCATTGCACACAGGTGGGCCAAAAGTAGGTCTGCAGTTGCTTGTACCGAAAATAATATAATAATTGATAAATAATAATACGAGAATAACTTCTGTTTCCCATACACACAACTATAATCCTGCGTTTGCCCCACCTGTGCACGCATCACATCTTTATCCGATCATGAATGATGCCACAAGGAACACTGTGGTACGTACGCCTTCTCAAATTGGTGTTTTATATTTCTTTGGATAAATACCCAGAAGTAGCATTTTTAATTTTTTGAGGAACCTCCATAATGTTTTTCATAGTGTCTGCACCAATTTGCAATCTCACAAACAGTGCATGAAGGTTCCCTTTCCTCCACGTCCTCACCAGCAACGTTTGTTGATTTTTTGATGATGGCCATTCTGACAGGCGTGAGGTGGTACTTCATGGTGGTTTTAAATTGTATTTCTCTGATGGTTAGTGATGTTGAGCATCTTTTCATGTGTCTTTTGGCCATCTGTGTCCTCTTTAGAGAAATGTTTATTCATGTCCTCTGCCCATTTTTTAATCAAATTGTTTGCCTTTTTGGTGTAAATTGTGTGAGTTACTTATATATTTTGGATATTAACCCCTTATCAGATGTATCATTTGCAAATATTTTCTCTTTTTATTCTGTTGATGGCTTCCTTTGCTGGGTGAAAACTTTTTAGTTTGATGTAATCCCATTTGTTTACTTTTTCTTTTTCCTTTGCCCCGGGAGACGTATCCAAAAAATACATACATATTACTAAGAGCAATGTCAGAGAGTTTACTGCCTATGTTCTCTTCTAGGAGTTTTATGGTTTTGGGTCTTACATTTAAATCTTTAATGTATCTCTCCCTCTTTTTTTTAAGGGTTTATTTATTTTTAGAGAGAAGGGAGCAGAGGGAGGAAGACAGGGTGAGAAACATTGATGTGAGAAACAAGCATTGACTGATTGGCTCTGGCATGAGCCCTGACCGGGACTGAACCTGCAACCCAGGCACGTACCCTGACCGGGAACTGAATGGGTGACCCTTTGCTTTGTGGGCCGACTCCAAAGCAAAGGAGCCACACCAGTCAGGGTGGTCTTTAATTTATCTTGAGTTTATTCTTGCCTGTAGTGTAAGAAAGTGGTCTAGTTTTGTTTTGGTTTTTTTGCATGTATCTGTCCATTTTCCCTAACACCATTTCTTGAAGAGACTGTCTTTACCCCATTGTGTATGTTTTTGCCCCATTTGTCATGATTTAACCGTATACTCTGTCATTATCCAGCTATACAACATGAAAAATAGAGACATATGTTGAAGAAGATATAAGATATAAGAAATATTGTACATAGGGCAATGACACCTCAGTCCCCTTCAAAGTAGGCACTGTGGGACCTACCAGCATCTCTTCCATTGTTCAAAACACAGTCTTGATCTTGCTGTGACCTTGCTGCACCTTCTTCGGACATGGAGAACCTGGCGACTTCCATTGGGACGACTGGGCCTTATTTTCTGGATCATAGCCATAGAACCAGGATTCATCTCTGGTTATGACCTTCTTGAGGAATTCTGGTTCATTGGTAGTGGTTTAAATCAAGTCATTAGCAACTGCAGCATGGTGTTCCTTCTGCTCTGGTAGCAGAAGCTGTGGAACAAATTTTGACATGACACGTTCCGTGCCAAGATCCTGTGTCAAAACCTCAGACACAATAGTTTTTGGAATCCTCCAAATCAGCTTCCAGTTCTTGCACAGTCAGTTGCCGATCTTAGTTGATTGTAGCCTGTATAAGTTAAGCATTCTCAGGTATTTTGCTTGTTGTAGGCCTTCCAGAACGTGAATCATTTTCAACATATTCTTGACCATCTTTGGACCTTTGCACCACACTCTTATTTGCACTGCACTCATTGCATTGTCCCTGAAACCCTTCTGAATTATCCAAATAGTTTCCGTGGAGGAATGTTGAATCTGATGCAAAATCTGATGCAGATTCATTTTGAATGAGATGGCTACACAGTACACATGCTCACTCAACAGCATCCAGCACCCCCACTGACTAGTACGGTGAAGCTGTCATTGTTCATGCACACATTCCAGTCCACTCTTCTTGGCTTCCAGGCTACATCAATGCTGCACAGTTATATTAACAATGGCTGGAATTTTCCATACAGATCTTGGTAGGCCTGGGATTATTTCTGGGTCCTCTATTCTGTTCCATTGATCTACATGTCCATTTTTATTCCAGTACTATGCTGTTTCAATTACTGTAGGCTTGTAGTATAGTTTGCTATCAAGTAGCATGATACCTCCAACTTTGTTCTTCTTTCTCAAGATTGCTTTTGCTATCCAGGGTTTTTTGTAGTTCCATGTAAACTTTAGGATTGTTTGCTCTAGTTCTAGAAAAATGTCATTAGTATTTTGATAGGGACTGCACTGAATCTGTAAATTGCTTTGGTTGGTATTGACATTTTAACAATGTTAATTCTTCCTAGCCATTGTGCACATTTTGTGCTTCCATTTATTTGCATCTTCAATTTTTTCATCAATGTCTTATAGTTTTCTGAGTATAGGCCTTTTACCTCCTTGGTTAAGTTTATTCCTAGGTATTATTTTGATGCAATTGTAAATAGGATTATTTTCTTAATTTCTCTGATAGTCCCTGATGTTTAAAAGTGAAACCAATTTCTGAATATTAATTTTGTATCCTGCTACTTTGCTGAGTTCATTTATCAGTTGCAGTTGTTTTTTGGTGGACTTTTTAGGTTTCTCTTTGCATAGTATCATATTATCTGCAAATAATAACAGTTTACGTCTTCCTTTCCAATTTGGATGCATTTTGTGTCTTTTTTTTTTTTTTTTGTCTAGTTGCTGTGGCTAGGACTTCCTATACTATGTTGAATAGAAGTGGTGAAAATGGACATTCTTTTCTTGTTCCTGATCTTAAGGAAAGTGCTTTTAGCTTTTCACCTACTATGAGTTAGTTTAGCTGTAGGTTTGTCATACAGATGGCAGTGATTTTCAAATAGTGTGCCACAAGAATTTTTAAAACATGCAAGTCCTATTTAGTCTGAGACACTGTCCTCTTTCCCCTTAGGTTGTCAAATAGAAAAATAACAGCCAACAAAACAATAGTCATTCTGTGTGAATGAATCAAAATTATACCATTTAAAAAAATCAAATTAGTAAAAATATTTTTTTTGGTGTGTCACAGAACTTTAATAATTAGTTTATATGCACCATGAAATAGAAAATTTGAAAATCACTAGTATATATGGCCTTTATTATGTTGATGTATAATACCTGTATTCCCATTTTGCTACATTTTTTATCATAAAAGGATGCTGGATTTTGACAAATGCATTTTCTGCATATTGATATGATCATGTTTTTATCCTTCATTTTTTTAAATATATTTTATTGATTATGCTATTACAGTTGTCCTGTCCCCCCCCCCTTTATTCCTCTCCTCCCTGCACACCCTCTCCCACTCACATCCCCCACCCTTAGTTCATGTCCATGGGTCATACATGTAAGTTCTTTGGCTTCTATATTTCCCATACTATTCTTAACCTCCCCCTGTCTCCTTCCTACCTATCATTTATGCTACTTATCCCCTGTAGCTTTTCCCCCATTCCTCTCCTCCCATTCCCTGCTGATAACCCTCCATGTGATCTCCATTTCTGTGATTCTCTTCCTGTTCTAGTTGTTTGCTTAGTTAATTTAATTTTTTTTTTTTAGGTTTGGTTGTTGATAGTAGTAAGTTTGTTGTCATTTTACTGTTCATAGTTTTTTATCTTCTTCTTTTCCTTAGAAAA